>JARYGA010035375.1:0-26548 GCA_030545235.1 Helianthus tuberosus | reverse complement strand
AACACAAAGTATAGGGGGTAATAAGAAAGGGCATTTTAGTAATTTACCCCAAGTCAACAGATCAGTCAACATATTTGATGCCAGGGGGTAAACTTGCGACATAACAACGAACATTGGGGGTAAAATAAAAGGGTAAAATAGTCATTTCACCCCCAAGTCAACAGATCAGTCAACAAATTTGATGCCAGGGGGTAAAGTTGCGACATAACAGCGAACGTTGGGGGGTAAAATTGCAATTATTTCGTTAGGGGGGGGGGGTAAGGGTGCCAATTGGTCTAAACCCCAGGGGGTAAAATTGCAGTTTACTCTAAATTTTATAAATACAATTTCATTTTGTTGGGTTTGATTTAAGAAATTAAATTAAATTAATTAACCTATGTAGTGTTGACCAGTCAAAAAATTTCATATCTCATCCCCCAGCGCCAAACATCTACCCTTATTTTCATTTCCCTCCTAATCTTCACCCCATTTCCCCAACTCTTGCTGCCAAGGTCTTGCAACCCCTCCGACCAATCCCCACCTTTTGCCGCCGTCACCACCACTTCCACATTTTTTCGCTGTCACCATCGCAACCCCCTTGCCGCCGTCACCACCGCAACCACCTCCGCTGCCGCCACCGCCACCACTCACCCCATTCCCGTCGCGTCACCACCTCCGTCGCTGTTTCAGGCGAGTCCATCTCCAAAATCACCACCACACCCACCAACCGGGCACAAGACGAACCCCCACCTTCAACCTCCATCTTCATCCACCGCTCCGAAACCAACACTAGCAGCCGTCATCACCAACAACCCACTAACATCCAAAATCGGTATGTACATTCCTAAGTTCTTTGTAATTTTGTCAAAAATGGTATGAAAGTTTAACACAAATCTCAAACAATAACACAAGAGAAGCGACAAAACGTGACTGAAAACTTTTATTATGCTTACCCAAACCTGAAAAAATCACCCAACCAATACCCTCGATCTTACACAAGTAAGATCTGTTGTACAAACGTTTAGATCGACTGATTAATCAGTGGATCTACAAAATACAAAGACAGAAAAAACAAGAAAGTATACAACCTGATTTACACACATACAACCTGATTTACGCAGACAAGATCGACAGTAAAACGAACAAATTTCTCAGATGAGATTAACAATCAATATGGGCCAATCTTCACTGGTGAGAACGACGACGTGCAGGCCTTCACAAAGAGACAGACGAACAGATCTTCAATAATTTAGATACAAGAACAGAGCTTCACAGACATTGATAATGGATCGTAAACCACAAGACGGAGAGAACCACTTTTTGAGAGAGAATGAAGCGAAGTGTCTAGAAACCCTAGCACTGATATCTTCACCCTTTTATATCAACTGCAACTCAATCTTACACTCTGCCCCTTCGCCTTTTGATCTTTACACCGACTCCAAAACATACTTTCACTTTGGCCCTCCAAGTACAGAACCCTTTATAAAGCCAACACTAGACCAAAAATGTAAGTTCATAACAAATAATATGTGCAACATATGAATGATAATATAGATCATCCTTTTAACATTCCCCCTTCATTCATATGTAAAAAACCAATTTACTAAACCCATTTTATCACACATAAGACCATGTTGTAACCTGAATGACAGCCCAAAAAATCACTTTTAACACGCCCCCTTCATTCAGGTGGCAAACATGTCTCAAATACCAAGTTCTCACACGGAAAACAAAATCCACACTAATTGATATGACATTCTTACTACGCTTCAACAAGTAAATTGCAGAATACACCAAGTATATACCAAAACTATACAATGCAAAAATACCACTCGATCCACCAGTAAGAAAGTCATATATACAACAACTTAAAGAAACAAACCAAGAGAATAGGATTACTATAACAATATCCCAACTCAGACAAACAAGTATTCAGATTTACTATAAGACGTGATGATTAAAAACACTAGACAACAATAATAGCCTACTTAAAGTCTGGCAAAAAAAAAACACAACCACATTATTTTATAACCAGAAACACATCTCTTACACAAGAGACAAAACCAAGGCTAACATAACATACCTGAATCAAATTCCCAACAATAACAAAACAATTACAATTAAGATTTTAACAATCAAATCTCAGATACACATGATAACTCTTGGAATACAATGGAAGACCAGATCTCTTCTAGAAATACTTCTAATAAACAGAGATATACAAAAGACAACACTATAAATCAGAACAAAGTCTGAAAACAACGAATAAAACGATTCTAAGAATTCAGAACCAAGTCTGAAAGATTATACTTGTGAAGAACTCAAAGACTAATTTGAGTAAAGCAAAAAAGCTTTATATAACTTCACAACAAACACTTAAATCATATAAGCATACAATTGCACAACACTATCAGACACACATCTGACAAACATAAAGTCACACGACTTCCACGACAAAGACAAGACTTGTAAACATGAGCATCAAACAGCAATAACCAACTATAAACTTGTAGCAACAAGAAACGATACTCAAATTCAACAAATTTCTAGCCAAATACAACATGAAACTCTCACAAGACAACCCTAAAGATTACCACACGATAATCAATACAAAATCTACAAGAATCAAGCAAATCTAAGAAACCGTAGATACTTTCGGGAACAAACAGTACGAGAGCTACAAGAAAAATCTTACAAATCTCTCACAAAATCTAAAGCAACTCTACTCAAATTTAACAGAATTCTAACAAGAATCCTAAGTCTATGATGAGTACATGAGAAGCAAACAAGTTGTAGAGAGAAACAAGATTCAAGAAACAAGTTCGAAAATAACAAGAAGTACACACTTCTATACCAGACAACAATTCCAACCTAACCAATAAAGAAATACAAAATCACATGATTTAATATCTCACACAAAAGGCTAAGAATAAAGAGGTATACACAAGACAATAAGACACGGCCAAACAAAATCTGATTAAACACAAAATTACACAATTTGCAACCAGAACAATACATCTCACAAGAGATAACATACAAGGTTGTCACATATACAAAAAACTTGACTATACTATTGGTTAAACATGAACCATACAGCTCAACTAACTATACAAACAAGACTATAGACAAGCAGACATAGACATCAAGAACAATCTTGGCAATACAACTGATTAGATAACATACAAACCACATGGTTTGACTAATCATACAACAAAAGACAATAAGACATACGGACAATACCCATGAGACACTTTGACAGTCCAAAAACAGAGTTGAATCACATGACCCAAGATAAAGATTCACACCACACAAATCAACAACATTTTCAGGTCTAAACTTAATGAAGGCACCAGACCATATAACCACAAATAGAATAGAACATGATTGAAAAAACAGAATCATACAATATTCTAAAACCAAAGCATATAGACATGAGATTCAATAACCCAAGACAACTTGTACCAACTTATTGAACATTTAAAAAACTTGAAGCTTGAACTGGACCTAACATATAACATTTCTCATACAAACACAGAAAACATCATTTAAGTTTAAGAAATTTGATAACAAAGCAGATTTAACACCTATATTTAATTGAACAAACAAGATGATAGATCAACAACAATAAACACTTAAACCATCAGATACTAGTACAATACTTTGTACATGACTAAACAATTAACACCCAAAACACGAACAATCAAGACAACAGATGTAAAAATCCTAAGGCGAAGCTGTATCAGTGTCCAGATTCCAGGTTCGTCACTTATAGTGCCTGGACAGGTCTTTATACAGGAGCCACACACTAACAAATGAGACAAGAAAGATCTTACAGTGGGTGCAAAAGCTCCTAGAAATATTAGACAAGTAGTTTTCTAGAACTACTAAATCTTCTTCAAACACCAACAACCCTAATTAGGGTTTGTGTCATACAAGATTCTAAACAAATCTTAGAAGACCTGTGCCTGCACTCACTTCAAAAAAACCGAAACAGAACAAACACAAGAAGATGAACAAAAAAAGATCTAAACTCTAGACCACAACGGAAACCTAAAAAACAAACTCAAGAGCTATCCATGTCAAATTTACGCAACATCACATATAGGTTCAAGTGATTGATTATTATGTTTCATGAAATATTATACCCAAACCTTGCCCAAGAACCCTAAAACCAGTTCACCCAAATATGATGAAGTGGTGGGTCAAATATAAAAGGAACGATGATAAAAAAACATAACACAAACCGACAGCCAGACACTAACAGAGAACTACAGCTGCAAGGCAGTTATCATAAAGTGATCAGCACAGCACATATAAATTGTAACACAAACCGATAGCCAACTATCTTTTGAAGTAGACATGAATTTGCAAAAGTTCCCAATCAGCCAGAAAACATGATCCAATCTTGCATTGCCTAACCTATAGTTTGCGCAGAGCATGCACTTGTTGCAACAGTAACCTCAAGCACGAAGGTAAGGGTGTTAAAAAAGACAAACTCATGAAAAGAGAAGCATGATACAAAATCTACTACTTACACAAGAACCAATTCAACAGTCAAAAAAAGAAATCAGTCAAAAATGTCCAACAGAGAGCGATCAACTTAATGCACAACAGATGAGCAAGGTAGAAACTACAACAAAACCTGGAATTAATTGTCATGAACAGCCCAAATGAGGCCTAAACCTAATTTCACACACTTTCTACCGGAAAATCATATCTGTAAACAATAACAAGCAACTGGATCGGCCGTAACAGGTGCTTGCAAAAGGATATTCGCATAGAAGAAACTGAATATTGTGACACCTGAAAACCGAAAAACTGATAAGGATATTATACAGATCTGGTCAAACAATCAGATTAACAACCATAATGATCAATGAACACATAATGTAACACAAACTCAAAGAGATGAGACTACATAAAAAACAAACAACAATACAAGTCCATCTAGCTCAGTCCTATATGCCTAACAAATTAATTTGTGTAACAACAACAAATTAGAAAGATATTAGAGAATAAAAGACTTACAAGACTCCAGCACGCAGAACCGAGTTTAGAAGACTTACTGTATAACTATCGGAAGATAAAATCTCTTTCATGAACCAATTTTCCTCGAAGCGACAGAAACCTTTTAAAGCCAGATATCATGTACGCTTTACTTATGCCTTAGGGGTTCAAGATCTTCATATCATACTCGAGGCAGCGGAAACAACTTGAAAGTACACACCGATATATGGAACTCCCACAATCAAACAGCAGAACCAACATACATCAGCTGGACTTCTTGCTCACAAACATGATGGTTAATTTTCATAAACCTGAACCAACACAAATGAAATGGACCAACAATACTTTCCACAGACAGGACAATTTCCAGATGCTTACCCAGACAGACGAAGAATCAAACTAGAACCCCTAATCATACACAACTAATACTAAGCAGTATTAACTTTAAACAACAAAGACTCCACACAAATCTCAGACACAGACACACTCTACAATCTCTAAACTTAGATCATCAACATGTAGAACCGACCTCAAGCTTTACATGATCTATACGGATTAAGCACAATAAACCCTAGATCTACAAGAACTTCAGAGGGATCTTTTAGAGAGAGAAAAAGGAAATAATATCTAAGAAAAATTGTGACGGAAACTTCACCAGATTAAGAACAAACCAAGAGTCTCACTAACAATTTAAAGAACACCAACCTTTAGGTCCCTAAATCGAATCAAACACTAACAGCAGCGGACAAAAAAACAATAGATCGGAGCCATATGGCTCTGATACCATGTCAAAAATGGTATGAAAGTTTAACACAAATCTCAAACAATAACACAAGACACAAGAGAAGCGACAAAACGTGACTGAAAACTTTTATTATGCTTACCCAAACCTGAAAAAATCACCCAACCAATACCCTCGATCTTACACAAGTAAGATCTGTTGTACAAACGTTTAGATCGACTGATTAATCAGTGGATCTACAAAATACAAAGACAGAAAAAACAAGAAAGTATACAACCTGATTTACACACATACAACCTGATTTACGCAGACAAGATCGACAGTAAAACGAACAAATTTCTCAGATGAGATTAACAATCAATATGGGCCAATCTTCACTGGTGAGAACGACGACGTGCAGGCCTTCACAAAGAGACAGACGAACAGATCTTCAATAATTTAGATACAAGAACAGAGCTTCACAGACATTGATAATGGATCGTAAACCACAAGACGGAGAGAACCACTTTTTGAGAGAGAATGAAGCGAAGTGTCTAGAAACCCTAGCACTGATATCTTCACCCTTTTATATCAACTGCAACTCAATCTTACACTCTGCCCCTTCGCCTTTTGATCTTTACACCGACTCCAAAACATACTTTCACTTTGGCCCTCCAAGTACAGAACCCTTTATAAAGCCAACACTAGACCAAAAGTGTAAGTTCACAACAAATAATATGTGCAACATATGAATGATAATATAGATCATCCTTTTAACAAATTTCAGTAGATTTCTTTCATTTTTCAGTTTAATACACATACATTCTAGTCGATTGGGTGGGTCTTATGTCCATTTGAGGTTTTGATTCCATGATGTTTGAGTTTTTTTAGTAAAAGACAAGTGTTGTTATGGTTTCGGGTCTGGGTCTAGGTCTAGGTGTGGGTTGGGCTGGGTATTCAGCTTGTTGCGGGTTGGTTTTCAGATTGTTCCAGATCCATGTGCGGTTTGGGCATGGGTTTTAAGGTTTTGTTGCGGGTCAGCGTGCTGGTTGGGCTTGGGTTTCAGATTGTTGCGGGTCTTGGTGCGGGTTGGCCTTGGGTTTTCAGATTGTTCCGGGTGGGTTTTCAGATTGTTGCGGACAATTAATGCAATTGGATAATTGGCCACAGATCTAGGCCCAGACTTGCAAGTTCAATACCATCAAAGAGTGCTACCAGCTCTAGCAACTGCAATGGACGGCTTTAATAACCCGCGAGTTCAGGTAAAATCTGTTTATTACTTTATTAATATGCATATATGTTAGCATCTGTTGCTGATTCATCAAAGGTAACTCACACATCATCACTTATAGTTTCTAGTCTTACAACTTTTCTAGTTTACATTTAATGTCTCACTTACACTTTGTACATCAATAGGAACACTTCCAAAAGTACTATGATGCAGTCATGCCTTATTTAAAAGCTATATTAGTTAATGTAAATGATAAAGCCAATCGTATGCTTCGAGCTAAAGCCATGGAATGCATTAGTTTGGTTGGAATGGCTGTTGGGAAGGAAAAATTTAGAGACGATGCTAAGCAGGTATGTTTTTGTTTGTTATATATATATATATATTACATTCTCATCTTATATATAATATGGAACTTATAGACGTGGTTTTTGATTGTTTGTTAAGGTAATGGAAGTGCTCATGTCGTTGCAAGGATCTCAAATGGAGACTGATGATCCCACTACCAGCTACATGCTTCAAGTAGGTGTTAATTTTTAGAACAGTTGATAAAAAAATAAATAAAATAAGCCTATGGACTTTTGCACATAAAACATATGTCACTTGATGTTATTTTTGCATGAATAAATCCCCCTTTCACTTTTAAGTTTATCGATGAAAGTCATTTGATTTATTTATATTTTTACAAAAAGTATCTTCATTAATGAACTTCCTGTTGAACGTTTGGTTGATTGGGGTTCTGTTCTATATCTTTAACATGTCAAACAAGTATAATTAAAAAGTTAGCTAGAAAGCAAACGGGCCAAGTTAGTCGAACTAGATCATTTCGTTTGTAAAGTTAGATTATTATTGACATAGTATAGTTTGTAATGACATTTGACTCGCTAATTATATAGAAGCAGTCTTATATTATATAAAACGCATTCCGAGTCTCACCCAACCTGGCCATTATGAAACCTTCAGCTTTTAGTTGTAGAAGTCAACTTTTTTATATAAGTAAGAAAAAAGAATGATAAAAACAAAATTTAAACATTATATACAATTTTTTTTTAACAGATATTGTGGGTTACCACCCGCGCTCCGCAGCGGGATCGAAATGTAGATAAAAATAAGCAAATCACGAGAGTTAAAATTGTTTGATGTTTTAGTTAAGGGGCTAAACTTGTCACTATTAAAGTTGAGGGGCTAAAGTTGTTTATTAATAAAGTTGAGGGGCAAAAGTTGTTTTAATTAAGGGGCTAAACATGTTATTACCGCAGTGGAGAGGCTAAACATGTCATTATTAAAATTGAGGGGCTAAAGTTTTAATTAATTTGTTATTCTTATGCGTGGCAAAATGTGCTCACTGTGTTGGTTTAGTCGTTGCAGGAACCCGATAGAGAAATCTGCGCAAATATGCTGGATGCCTTGAATGAATGTATACAGGTTAGTTAGTTTATTTTTGTTCACTTCACAGCCAATATGACCTTCACTAAACATGTGAATTCTTAATTATAATCTTTATAGTTTTAGACAGTGGATAACTGCATATAATATGTTAAATTCATTTAACTAAGTGTTTTTTTTTCAACATGGTGTAGGTATCTGGACCACTTTTAGATGAAAATCAGGTGCGAAGCATAGTGGATGAAATTAAGCAGGTGATCACAGCAAGTTCGAGTAGAAAAACCGAAAGAGCAGAAGGGGCTAAAGCTGAAGATTTTGATGCTGAGGAAGGAGAATTGCTTAAAGAGGAAAATGAGCAACTAGAAGAAGTCTTTGATAGGTTCTTACAATGCTCGTTGTAGATACCATTGATCTCGTGGTGAATCTTTGACACTTTGGAGCTTTAGACATATACTAAGGTACAAATTTCTTTTCTTAACCTGTCGGATTCGACCTGCTTGAACCGGAAGTTTTTTTTTATATTTTTTCCACATATTATTATTATTTTAAATTAGCATAAGCATAATATAGCTAACTATTTAGTTTGATTGTTGGGATTTTTTTGGTTTAAACATCTCGACAATTTTTTTTTTTTAATTTCTAAGACCTATAGAGACATTATTGATAGTTTCCCTATAGAATACATGTTTATTGAAATAGAGACTCAACTATATATATCTCTTATTCTCATCCTAGTAACCAAGAGGAACCTAGTTCAACATTTGTAGGAAAAACATGGAACTAGCCAATTTAAAACACTAAATTCCAATGGACACTATTAGTGGTGGCAAAGTGGGCAAGTTGGGTGGGTTTGGGTAATGGGTCAAGATGGGATTGAGTTAGGATGAGTATAGGTCAGGATGGGTGTATTAAAGAAAAGGTCGGATGGGTAATAGGTCAAGATGGGTTTGGGTTAGGATGGGTTTAGGTTAGGATAGGTTTGGGTAAAGATGAAATGAAAAAATAATTAAATAATTAAAAAAAATATATATAAAAAATAAAATAATAAAAAATTTTAAAAATTAATAAAGAATGATAAAAAATAAAAATAGTAAAATTTTTTAAAAATAATAAATTTACTAGTTTTGCTAATTGTGTTGTTTTGAATATTTAATTCATGTACTGATGAATTTGATATTTTGATTTTACGAAGGCAGAAAATTGGCATCGTAATGGAAGAAGTTTAGCTCGAAGGAGTTCGGGATTACGACTCCGATGATCGCAAAGTCTACACGGATAGTTTTGAATGGTCTTAAAAGAAAAGGTAAACTTATTCAGTAGTTGAATTTTGGATGTGTTAGTACAATCTACTTTAGCTTTTGAGGATTATTATGATGTGTTTGTGTAGTTCAAGACAAAATATTTATGGGCTGAACACAAACCCTAACCCAAACACATCGAGGATGTAAGTAGAGTGGTTGCAGATCGATTGTATAAAAGAAAGGGCAATGACATCATCCTATTTCCCTACAATCCTGGGTTTGATTTTCCTTTTAAATAAGTATTCGTAAAGACCTATTATCTTAATTTATTTTGATTGAATTTTGGATTTTGAAGAAACCAATGGGTGCCAACATAAGGGTTAAACTCAGCTGGATTATCATAATGGATGATAAAAGAGTTATAATATACTTTGATATAATTTTGATTTTTTATAGGGCAATGGCCGTGTATGCTTCACGAAGTAGTGCCAACATAAGGGTTAAACTCATCTGGTTTAACGCTAGGGTAAGCACTTAATCCCTTATTTAAATTGTGGTTGTAATGATATTGTAAATATTGAAACCCTTTAGTTTAAACTTAAATCGCAATGGTTTCACATTTCTTGATATTTTTAATTGTGGTAGTGTCCACGTCAGCCAGGAGGTACTGAATGCGGCTACTATGTGATGAAGTTCATGAAGGAGATAGCTTACGAAGGAGTTGAAATACTTGACAATGATAATGTAAGTTTATGCATATTTTAGCCTGTATATTAGAGAAATATGTACTTATATATCCAAACAAATGCTTAAATTCATATATTAGGATTAAATTCTGATTTTTAAGATTTATTTTATTTAATTGTTGTCTCAGGTTGGGAAAGGAGTAGAAGAATACTCGGCTGCGGATATGGATGGCATTCGTGAAGATTGGTCGACTTATGCGGTTAACTCTATTTTTAAGTTATAAATCGTATTTTAGGTGTTGATAATGTATTGACAAACAATTCTTTTTTTGTTAACGTTAAAATATTTGTAGTATACTTGACAAATGATTATGTAATGGATTGTTTTGGTATATATATATATATGTGTATTTGTTTTATGAAAAAGATTTATTGTTTTTGTTATTATACATGTATCCAGGGCAAATTAGTAATTTTATAAAAAAAATTTATACAATTAAAAGCATGACACGCGTAAATGAATGTCATACGTATGTGTCATAAATGCTTGTCATGAACGTGTGTCATTAAAAAGTGTCATAAAATGAGTGTCATGAATGTGTGTCATTAAAATGTGTCATAAAATGAGTGTCATGAATGTGTGTCATGAATGCGTGTCATTAAATGTGTGTTATGAATGCGTGTCATTAAATGTGTGTCATTAAATGTGTGTCATAAAAACATGACACACAAATGCATGTCATGTTAATTTTATGACTCCTCAATCAACGACTCGCATTTGCGTGTCATAAAGACCCTTTTATGACACGCAATGCATGTCAAGAAAGGTGTTTTTTCTAGTAGTGTGTAGCAAATACTATGGTTACAATAAGCGCCGCCACAACCATACATCGATTAGCCGTTCCTTTTAACCACTTCTCACCTTGTGTAACCAATTCTTTGTGTTCCATTCTGAATAGCTCATGTGGTGTTAAGCCATCTTTGTTCTTCCGTTCCCTATAAGAAGAAGGAATCATATTCTTTACTTCCTGTAACACAAACAAAATAAAATAGTTATAAACTACTTTCTTTGGGCTATACAAATTAGTTTTCAAAGATAAAATCTTAGAAGATTGGAGAGGAGTATAGTACATGGAACCATAATAACTCTCTTTGCATTTGTAAAGCAACTCCTGACACATCTTCGAGTCGCTTTTGCTTGACAATCTTCCCAACTAAGTGCAACATATTGTTTTCTTTTGAATCTTTAAGAGGAGTTATCAAATCCTTCATTGCACCTATCTCATACAGTAGGTTGTAGATGCCTTCGTGACGATGTTTGACAGCAATGTGAAAGATAGTTTGATTATCATCATTTACCTTCCATATGAGATCAGGGTATTGACGGATGAGCTCAACTAAAAAATTAGTGTTGCCCATTTCTGCAGCAATAAAAAGTACCCGTGAAGAGTGTGTTTTCTTTGCAAGCCGTGGCTTTGTAATAATTTTCTCGGTCTCTTTACGCATTTTCTCAATATGTTCAACAATGACTTTTCGTAGTCCAGAAACTTGATCTTCCAATGAAATATTACTCTTGATTATCTTTTGGGTTTCGTCATGCATGGATGCAATATGTCTGAAAATAAGGTTTTGTAGTTCAAGAGCCTGATCCTCGTTGTTAGAAACTTGCTCAATGTCTTGCTTGATCAAATTAGGGGGCCCTTTGATTATCTTATGTATTTCAGCATGCATTTCCACAAGATGTTCCGAAATAAGGCTTTGTAGTTCCATGAGATGTTTAGTTGTGGTTTCAACTTCCATTTTGTTAACATGCTCGGAAATGAGTTTTTGAAGTTGCATGGCTTGAATAGCCCATCCAGAATCTATTTTGTTGTCTTGCTTAATCAAATCTGCTGGTCCTCTGAGTATTTCACCAATTTCATTCTTAGGCTTTTTTGCAATATTACCCCAAATGAATCTTAGCAACAACAATGCATTACTCTCCTTTTGCGGAGCCCCCACCTTTAAACCAATGCATGCATAAACTGAAAGCAACAAAGGGAAAAGAAGCCGAATTTAGGATTTGAATTACCAAATATTAAGGAGTAAACAATGGGATGCATACGAAGTTGGATATAACATTAACTAAAAACCTTTCTACTTGGTTTATTATATAAAAGATCTTAGGCTAAAAAAAATAGAGGTAAAAGTTATTATATTCAATTTAGTTGTTTTAATCGTAACAGCTTATTCCCTATAATAATGCTGCTCACTTCTTCAATAACTACAAAGAAGGCTCGGCATTTACTTATTTATTGTTATAGATAAAGTGAGCCTAATAAATATATAAGAATAAAAAGTTGATAACCAAATCACATATGATTATAATTTAACATGTGCTTATTTTAGATGGTTGTTATGTAAGTAGAGATTTTTACCCGACTTGATGGTTCTCCATATGCTGTTAGATTTTCTTTCAGGAGATGCTTCAGGGTTTTGAGTGAAACCTTCAGGTGCACTCCCATTACCAGCTTCTGGATGGTTATCTTCTGGTGCACTCCCGTTACCAGCTTCTGGATGGTTATCACAAGCTTCTGGATGGCTATCTTCTGGTGTACTCCCGTTAGCATTCCCGTTACCAGCTTCTGGATGGTTATCTTCTGGTGCACTCCCGTTACCAACTTCTGGATGGATTTCTTCATGTGGTTGATGTCTAATAAACATCAAGGAGTAGAGATGCTGACTGAATTTGATGGCTTTGTCAATGATATTAGATTGTGTTTCATGAAATGCTTCTGGTTTACGAGCCAAGACTCTGAGTATACTCCCAGTACAAAGTGTTGGATACTTTTTCACTATCTCTAGTGCAATATCTGAAAAAGGAATCACAATTGCTTCGTGAAGGAAAATGCTAGCGAAAATGAAAGCGAAAATGAGAAAGCAAGAATGTGAACAATGCATTCTTGCATAACGAGGAGTAGCGAAAATTTAATATACTACACAGATGATGACGACGATGAATAACAAAAATTGTTACTGTAAAACAGAAGTATGTAAATGCATAAAAGTTTTTTCTTTACATTGAGTACCAGATTTAACCTTATGTTTAAAAATTTATTTAAAAGGCAATTAATAATTAAGCTCTAACCTAGTTCATGACTACCAAAACTCATGATTGGTGAAATTGTTATAACCTTTACTCAACAATGAAAAACATAAACAAAAAAATAATAAGTTTATATATATGGGGTCAAGTTATTCTACAAACACTTCTAATTGTAAGAAGTGTAAGAAGGATTTATAGAGTGACAAGTGTCCAATAACCTAAAACTAAACCCACTACATCACCACCAAAAACCTAAACACCCACCCCCACCCCACCCCACCACCACCCAAAAACCTAAACCCCCCCCCCCCACCCAAAAACCTAAACCCCCCCCCCCACCCCCCCCCCCCCACCTCCCCCCCCGCAAAAAAAAAAAAACAAAAAAAAAAACTATACCTCACCAAAAAAACCCCCAAAAAACCTAACCCCCCCCCCACCTCCACCCCCCAAAAACCTAAAAAAACCTAACCCCCCCCCCCCCCCACCCCCAAAAAACCTAAAAAAAAAATATAAAAAAAAACTAAACACCCACCCCCACCACCACCCAAAAACCTAAACCCCCACCCCCTCGGCAAAAAAAAAAAAAAAAAAAAAAAATTTTTTTTTTGGTGGGTGAGGTGGGGGGGGGGGGTGGGTGGGGGGGTTGGTGGTGGTGGATGTTTAAGGTTTTTTTTTTTTTTTTTTTAGTGGGTTTTTTTGTGTAGTGGGATTTTTAGGTTATTGGACACTTGTCACTCTATAAATCCTTCTTACACTTCTTACAATTAGGATCCTTTGTATTTGATCCTAATCCTATATATATGTAGGATAAATGGATTAGAGTTAAACGGACTGTTAATTAAGTTGAATACTACAAGTAGATACCATCTAAGGTCATTAACCTGAATTCAACGAATATATAGGAGTGTGCCTATTGGCACACCAAACCCTAGCAAAATTAGGGTTTATCTACGCTGCGTATTGGTCAATACGCAGCGTATAGGGTTAAACCAATACGCTGCGTATTGACCAATACGCAGCGTAGATAGCCCATATATCTCAGTGCCTGATAACCAATCATTGCACAGAAAACAATGTGTGTCTATGCTGCGTATTGACCAATACGCAGCGTATTGAATTTTACACTAATGGTCCCTGGAGTTTCAAAAATTGACACAAATGGTCCCTTGTTTTTGATATATTTACACTTTGGTCCCTGGTTTTTCATATATTGACACAAATGGTCCCTGGTGTTTCATATATTGACACAAATGGTCCCTATCAGGGACTATTTTTGTAAAAACTGAAACTTCAGGGACCAAAATGTAAACATATCAAAAATGGGTAAAAAGGGGGTCTTCTTTAAAGAACCGGCCCTTGCAAGACTCGAACTCATGACCTCTCGTTTAAAACCGCAACGCCTTAACCAGTTTATCCTCTGTCCAGAGCTGTTAGAGTATGAAACTTAATACCTTATATACCCTAGCTAACCAATACGCTGCGTATTGGTCAATACGCAGCGTATATAAAACATCTGCAAAATTGGGGTCATTTTGGTAGGTTTGAACTATCAAAAGTTCACCAGGTTTATATACGCTGCGTATTGGTCAATACGCAGCGTATAGAACCTTTCTGAATTTTAAAACTTCTGTTTTAAAAGGTCCCTGGAGTTTCAAAATTTGACACAAACGGTCCCTAACGAGCGTCGAAACTAAGTTCGTCGTTAAAATATAAAACGACGAACTTAGTTTCGACGCTTGTTAGAGACCTACGCGCCTTACGGTTCGACTTCGACTAAATAATAAAAAAATATATATTTTAACGACGAACTTAGTTTCGACGCTCGTTAGGACCGTACGCGCCTTACGAGCGTCAAAACTAAGATCGTCGTTAAATTATATTATTTTTTTATTATTTAGTCCATGTCGAACCGTAAGTCGCGTAGGTCCCTAACGGGCGTTTAAACGCGATTTCACTGCCGTTTGCGGCTGCGTTTGCAGCCGTAAACGGGCGTTTAAACGGCTGCAAACGCAGCCGCAAACGGCTGCGTTTAAAACTTCCAGAACTTTATCTATACAACAGAACATGTTAAATAACCTGCCAGAATTTTATATGTACATCATAGTATATAACATTTCAAAATATGTTAAACCGTTTACACCGAAAGTTTGATATATACAAGAAAAGTTTGTGCATACATAACAAAATAATAAAATACTACTGCTGCTGCTCCTGATGCTGCTGCTGCTGCTCCTGATGCTGCTGCTGCTGATGATGCTGATCCCATTCCGCATCCGCAATGAAGGGTAGTGGAGGTAACCCGTCATGCTGTCGTTGCTGCTGCAGCGCCGCAGCCACCCACTCCAACAGATAGTTGTTCCTTTCAACGTTCCGAAGCAGCCGCTGATGTGACGGGTCAGGACCGGGCCAAACATGGCGTGGGAACTGAGACGCCCCGGGTGGTCCACGCGGCTGTGGTGGCTGCGGAAGAACGGCGACCGGCTCATGCGGCTCCAGATCGTGCGGAGGATAAAACAGAGGGAACTGTTCTGGCAGTTGTGTAAGCTCGTATTGCGTGCCGTCTAGATTCTTTAACCGCTTCCCGCACGGAAAGTCTTTGGTAATATGCATCCCGTTTACTGTGTTCATCCCCATCCGCTTTGGCTGTGTCGCCGGGCTTACACGGCCGCGGTTGTTCTCCGGATGATAGCCCAACGAATGGGCTATCTTGGTCACGTAGGCGCCGCCGAATAGCACTCCGCGCTCCTGTCGATGATGCGCGGAGGCGAAGTACTGCGCCAACCCGTGGGCGAGAGCGCACGGCCTCTTGTATAAGAGGCAATATAAAAAGAACAAGTCACCACTCGTACACCACTCCCGGCTTTTGTTTCGAGCAGTGATCGAAGTGGAAATCATTTTGTGCAAATACCTGCATAAATGGAAACCAGTCAGTAAATAATAATCAGGCGACATCGATTAAATGAGGATAAAAAAACAATATATTTTTTACTCGTTACGGATTTTGACGCACGTAACGGCTGCCGGTTTAAACGCCGTTTAAACGCCGGTTACGGTTTGACTTCGACTAAATAATTAAAAAAAATTATGTTTAAAAAAAAATTCTGTTTAAAAAGAAGTTTTGTTTAAATGGTCCCTGGAGTTTCAAAAATTGACACAAATGGCCCTTTTTTGATATATTTACACTTTGGTCCCTGAAGTTTCAATTTTTACAAAAATGGTCCCTGATGTTTCAAAAATTGACACAAATGGTCCCTAACGAGCGTCGAAACTAAGTTCGTCGTTAAAATATAAAACGACGAACTTAGTTTCGACGTTCGTTAGAGACCTACGCGCCTTACGAGCGTCAAAACTAAGATCGTCGTTAAATTATATTATTTTTTTATTATTTAGTCCATGTCGAACCGTAAGTCGCGTAGGTTCCTAACGGGCATTTAAACGGCTGCAAACGCAGCCGCAAACGGCAGCAATTTCGCTGCCGTTTGCGGCTGCGTTTGCAGCCGTTTAAACGCCTGTTTACGGCTGCAAACGCAGCCCCAAACGGCTGCCGGTTTAAACGCCGGTTACGGTTCGACTTCGACTAAATAATTAAAAAAAAATTATGTTTAAAAAAAATTTCTGTTTAAAAAGAAATTTTGTTTAAATTGTCCCTGGAGTTTCAAAAATTGACACAAATGGTCCCTTTTTTGATATATTTACACTTTGGTCCCTAAACGTTTCAATTTTTACAAATATGGTCCCTGATGTTTCAAAAATTGACACTGATGGTCCCTGGTGTTTCGTAAGTTTACACAAATGGTCCCTGATGTTTCGAAAATTTACATAAACGGTCCCTGAAGTTTTGAAATTTGACGAAAATGGTCCTTGACCAATACGATGCGTATTGACCAATACGCAGCGTATATAAACCTTGTTTTCTGTGCAATGATTGGTTATCAGGCGCTGAGATCTATGGTCTATCTACGCTGCGTATTGACCAATACGCAGCGTATTTGGGTAACCCTATACGCTACGTATTGACCAATACGCAGCATATTTAAACCCTAAGTGTGCAGATAGGCAAACTCAGTGTGCAGATAGTGAGGGCCATATATAGTGATAACTAACATATGCGGGTGCAATAACTAGGTACTAAAATGCTTACCAAACATGTCATTCTCGACACATTTCTCAAGAAACCAGCCACGATTTTGATTTGTCCAACCTTCAGCAACACATAGCTCATTTGATTGTTCATAAAGATACTTCACTACATCAAGATTTCCAAACAAGGCAGCCGCATATAGTGGCAACATTTGTTTGGCACCGGGGATTTTCAGTAAGATCCTGCTCTTTTCCACCATAATCTTAACTGTTTCAATATTTCCAGCTGCAGCTGCTAAATAGAGAGCAGTGTTGGAACTTTCATTTTGAAGTGCCAAGTCTTCTATATCCATCTTCTCAACCAAATTACTCACAAACTCTTTCACATCTTTCGGGTCACCTTTTGCAGATGCGGCTACATGAAGCGCTGTTTTCTCATGATCAGTGATGCTATACCTTACTAAGTCTGGATTCGTATCAAGAATGGCTTTAGCAGCTTTCCAGTTGCATCTTATTGATGCTTCGTATAGAGGGACACCAATTCTGAGGTAATTTTCTCTAGGTCCTTCAAAGAAGTTCCAGTTATGCAAATAGTTAGTATCTTTTCACTAAGGAGTAAGCCTCAGTTTTATTGCATATGGCTGGTTTGAATCCTTCAATTTGGTTTAACATGCTAACTAAGCATACTATAGATCTAGTTTTATGGAGATCAAAACTAAATGTGAAAATTACCAAAGTCCCAAATTTGACAATCTGGGGACTCGGGAATCATTAATTCTCTTTTATCAATAAGAACGAGAAATTGAGTAAAAAAATTAATTAGTTTAACTTTTAGTAGCCTTGAAATTATTATATATCATAAAATGAAACTAATTGCTTCTTTAAGACTAGCTTCATTCACAACCCAACCTTTAATATAAAAGTAATTTCTTTGTCTTCCAACTACACAACCCAGCTCAACTTAATTTTTGACACATATTCACAACCTAACCCAATCTAAGTTTTAATAAGATAAATATATATGATTATATTTTATTGTATTAAAAATAATAATATTAACAATATTCATTTTTATTTCAAAAATTTAAAAGGTATTTATTTTAAGAATAAAAAGTGTATTTAAAAACATTTATATTTATAAAGTGTATTCATAACACGACTCTAAGTAAATAAAGTGTATTTAAATCATATTTATTTTAAATAAATATTTTTTAAACGAACTCTGTTTTTAATAAAATTTATACCGGCATGTTCACAAAAAAAAATTAAGAAATACAGTGCATTTAGTTTTATTTTTAAGTTTAAATAAGACAACTTATTTGAGTAATTTATTCATTAGGGGAAGAAGTAGTTTAGATGATAAATGAAAAAGAAATAAGAAATAGTTGACCAACCAAAGTTGGACAAGTGGCAAAAAATACGAGCACATTTTAAAATTCTTGGGTCATGACCTAGGTCGTTTGAACGACCAGGTTACCAACTTTGTTTTCTTTTTTATTTTGTTTATTATATTGAAACCAATACATGGCATCAAACCTTCTTTTGGAGGGGCTTGATATACATACGTCATTGACAACCTCAAACCGCCGTTTCAAGTTGCACCGAACGGACGTATGAAGGTTAGGGCTTGCGTCATAGCCCCTACTTTTAAACGGCCGTTTGAGGATTCATGGAATGACGATTTGAAGAAACCCCTACCTTTAAACCACTATTTGAGTTAAACGTAGTTTGAGGGTGGCATAATTTGAGTTTAGGGATTGATGTATAAATGTTGTGGCAAATAGCTGCAAAGGAGTAAATGGATAGCAGATCACGTACCATCAACTAGACTAGGATCCGGTTTTCGTCGTGGTTGTGAAGCTAATGGAATGTTGTTGATTTCCTCCTGATGCTGCTGTGGCTGGTCGTGTCCTTCCTCAACGATCTCATCACCTATTTTCGGCAAATCACTCTTAAATTTGTGAAAACTAAAAATTCACTCCTAAATTTTCTAGAAAATAAGTCAGTGAATGTTACTTTCCCTTAAATTATTTTTAAGTTGACCATGTGGTAAAATAACAGTGAAGGAATAAATATACCTTCAGAGAGAGCTTGTGAAGTTACTGGAATGTTGTTGCTTTCCTGCTGCTGCGGCTGTGAAAGTTATAATCCCTTCACATCCTAAACTACAAGGGTTTTATGGTAATTAAAGAGAAGAGTGGCGGTTACATGGCGGTTACAAAGTTCAGGGGGCAGTTGTGACAAATCAGAACTTGGTAACTACCACCCCAAGGGTGGCGAAATCCCTTGGAGAGGCACCTCTTGATTTCGGCAGCCACAAGGAAAGGAAGGGGACACAACTTTTCATGTTTAAGAGATATACCTCTTCACGTTAAATCTCATCCACAAGATCCTAGAGATACACCCGTTCATGAAGAGACGCGTCTATTCACTCGTACCCTTAGAAAACTATAAATAGGGATAGTTAGATTCATTTGTAGTTGTTCATATCATTCATTACATTCAAAACACTATCATTCATGTATTTAGATATTCAGTTTATATATTCAAGTTATTCGATTGTCTAGAGATCAAGATCCATTTTGGGGCCAACAATTGGTATTAGAGCGTCAGGCTCTAGGCATTGGGAATCGCAAGGCAACGAATCGGCGGGAAGTCATTCGCGATCAGGTTTCATTTTCGTTTTTTAATTCGCAAGTTCAATTCAGAATTTTTTAAGAGTTTCGGTTCTAGGGTAATCGGTTGAACCGAAGGGTTGGTTAGGAATCTAGGGTTTGTTGATTCCGGGGTTTTAGTGCGAATTAGATTGTTTAGTTGTTTGATTGTTACACGATTCGGGTAATCGTGGGCTTGAGATTTATTGAAACCAAGAAAGTAAAAGTTTAGTAAAAGTGAAGATTGTTCGGCAAGAAGTCATGTCAGGAACATCAGGACAAAATCAGATAATAATACAGAAGGAAGGAAGTTCTCTTTCCCAGTTTCAGTGTCCGATTCTGAAACCAACAAACTATACGGTTTGGGCTATTCGTATCAAGACGATTCTTGAAGCGAATGGTTTAAGGGTGTAACACCTCGAAAATTTACGTCCTATTATGTCTTGACACGTGTCATAGGTTTGAGCGTGAGAAAGAATGTTCTTGAAGGACTAAAGTTGACAAACAGTGAAACTGTGTGCATAGAAGGGTTCAAAGTGTCAACGATGAATAAATATACTTTGCAATAACCCTACATGATGTTTATAACCTTAAACGAATAGATCATGGATCATACGAAGCGAATTGTGAAAGTAAGTGAGAGATTACAAACTACAGGGGTTAAATGTGCCAACATGTTTAAGTTATACCTCTGAGTGACCTTTTGACAAACCCGAAGCTTTGTAACGATTAATTATGCTCACTAGAATGTACCACAAAAATTTCATGAAGTTTCGTTATCGTATGAGCAAGTTGTGATAAAATTCGTGTGCAAGGGTTAGAATCGTCAACGTTGAAATTTAGGGCTTTTCGGGTGATCACAAAGTTACCCGAGGACTTAACAAAGTGGGTATAAGTCTTAAAGCCCCATATATTAAATAACAAAGCTTCATATGCAAGTAGGATGGTGAAAACGATGTTTCGAGGGACCAGGGACTGAAATGCAAATAACAAAAACTTGCTGAGCTGACATTCTTCACCCTAGCGTAGCGCTAGCTTGAAGGCTTTGGCAGTAGCGCTACGCTACTGCCTTATCTGGACAGAAAGTGTTGTGCAGCTGTGGGTTGATGTTTAAACCGACTTTGATCAAATTCTTGCATACCTTGGGCTTGTCTAAAGTGGTATTTAGCATGTAGGACACATGTTGATCATATGGTAACATCCCTAGGCTTATTTGTCGATCATCCGTGATGTTTGAAGTTGTTATAAAAAGCCACATTTTGCACATACATGAACATCTTCACTTCTGAGCATTTCAAGACCATTCAAGCAGGCCACAAGCAATCCATATCATCCATAAGACTTGTGTAAGTACCCTTGATCTTCTCTAGTTCATTTATACTTAGTTTATGGCCGAGAAATCAAACCGTCGTAACTACGGTTTGACTTTTCGATAATAAATAATCGGTCCAGAGTTTAGTCGAATCAAAGGTTGTTATAAGTTGGTATTTATATGGTTGTTAAACCCCTAAAAGGGCACTCACTAATTCGGATCCTAACTAGGTCGTTTATCGAGTCAAACCTCTTCCGAAAAAGTCAACAGAATTGTTATGTTTGGTTTAATGCATGATTAGCGATGTAAATGGCGTATAGACTATTTTATTATTCTTACCAACTGAAAATAAGTATAAAAACTTGTATACGCTTGTTTGATTCGACAACTTTCTATTTAGAACCGATTCGGAGCCGAGAGACGCAAAAGTTTGACTTTTGCGTTGACCTCAGTTCTGACCCGATTTATATAGGTTTAGACATGCCTTAAGGTTCCATTAGGACCTAGTTACTTGTGTGTATAAGCCTCTGCGTTTATACCACTCGAATCCCTAATCATCCGATGTTTCCGTTAATCGCCTAAATATTGACCGTAATGCCCTTATGACCATCAAACGAGATTTTAGAAAATATAAAAGTGCAAAAGTCTTTAGTACTGATTATTGAACATGTCTGCAAAATTTCACGTCAATCGGAAGTCTAGATTAGGAGTTTTGCTTAATGGCGTATTTATAAACATGTTTATTAATTAAACGGCGCCATTAGCGTAAAGCCTATCTAAACTCAGTTTTGACACCAAATCTTTCACCCACTGATGTTAAATAATATTTTAGGATTTTTAAAGATTTTTAATTATTTTTAGACTGATCATAAGCTTGGATTAGCGCCTTAATTCGGTAAATACCGAATATGCCCTTTTAGGCCATAAAACGAGTTTTACAAATCCAAATGGCGCCAATCCAATTGCTACTGATTTTAAATAATAAATTATAGTATTTTGAGCCTGTTAAACTGATCTGGAAACTCAGAATCGTATTTTAAACCGTACGTCGCTTAAAACGACTTTATACGCGTATTTAACGCATAGTTTGGGTTTAAAACTATTTTAACATATAAGACTTATTACCAAATGTTATAACCTGTTAAAATAGGCCATTTTACTGATCAACTCAGACCCGGATCACAGGTGTCTAATTAAACCCTTTTATAATCTTTAAAATGACCAAAATACCCCTACGGGGCTTATTAAGAGATTAAACTCGTTTGGGGCGTCACGGGTGATATCCTACTGATGTCACAACTTATTTAAGGCATGTTAACTTAGGAAACCTGTTTAGGACTATTACGGATACCCGTTACGCTTCATGCGCGTTCGGTTCGGTTTATGTAACTAGTTTACATAAATTAGCCGAAACGGGTCAAACCTTATCGGTTTTATCTCAAAATCCAGAATGTGTATCATATACCCATATTAAACAAGTCTTCAAACTTGTCGGGTCTAAATCACATTCTATCCGGTCTTCGCTTAATCGTGCGTACGAACCGTATCTTTAAAAACTAACCGGTCAAAGCGTAAGCTTAACTAAAGACCCGTTAGGATTCTAATAGGTTATTATAAACCTTCGTTCCAGATTAGGAGAACCAGTAAAAGATACTTGCACTTGCTGATTTTGAACTATACTTGCTCAGGTAAATACTTTTAACTTATTTTCCCTATACGGGCTTGGGGTACGGTATATAAAATACCGCTTGGTCCAGCATTGAATCTTTAATCGAATAGAGGTTAAATCATTGATATGCTTTGTTTTGAAATGTTTTGTTTGCTTAAAGCCTTTGGGGGGTTAATGACCATGTCCCGGATATCCCTGGCATCATTTTACGAAATGGCCACGACCTCAGCACTCAGGTGTAGGCGTACACCTGTCAGTGTCTCATTATATAAAGTGGTGTGTCCATTGATCTTTAACCCGGTCTACGGATCGGGCTACTGAACGCATAAGAAACATGTAATTCGTTTACAAGTATTATATATTTACATAATTATCCCAAGTTATAAAATATTATTTGTGCCTTGTGCCTTAAATGCATTTTCTTAAACTCTTTTCAAAATGAGTCGGTTGATTGTATTTACCAGTGTAAACTGACGTATTTTCTTAAAAAGGTTAAGTGCAGGTACTACGCGAAATAGGATGGCTTGTCTCCTAGCATCCACATTAAGTCTCGCCAGCTTGGATGTCATAAACTGTTGAACATTTGTTTCCTTTTTATTTAATCTACCTGTGGATTTATATTCGACTAATTGTGATACTTAATATTACAATATCGTTGGTTGAATGAAATCTATACTTTGCTTCCGCTGTGCATTTAAATATTGTGTTGTTTGACTATTATGTTGCCAACCACGTCACGATACTCCCCTACCGGGCCCACCGGTGACACGTGGAAATTCGGGGTGTGACAGGTTGGTATCAGAGCCAACACTGAGTGAATTAAACACTAACCTTTTGTGTTTAATCTCAGTTACACAATTGCACATTCCTAAATCTTCGAGTCTAGACAAAGAACTTAGGAATAATCCAAATTGTTCAAATTTTTATTTAATTAAATTTTTGTCCTTTATTTTTCCTTGTTATTATCTTGTGTATTTTAACAGGTACAATAATGCCGCCAAGAATTAGACGAGGTAGTCGAGGAAAGGAGCCAGCTAGTGCCCCTAACGACCATGAGGCAGGGCCTTCATATCGACGAACTTCTTCTACAAGGAATGACGAAACGAGGGAGCTATGGAGGACCTATGAAGACGATGCCAGACGATCTTTTTCGCACGCCTCAACGCCTCCATATCATGACTCCTATGGGCCTCAGTCAGAGAACGAACCCCACAACCCGCAACATTTCTTCGGCGACCCTACTCCTGTATTTCAGGGTCAGTTTAACCCAGCAGAGTACCTACCCGAAAACGTGGGCTTTAACCCACTAGGGCCGGAGGATCACTTTTCTGGTGATCAAGATATGGACGAGGACACAGATCCTGTCGAAGCTTCAACCGGATCCCAAAACCATCCTTTTTCAATCTCTGATGGTTCATCTTACCACGGACCACCCTACGAAGGTCCGGATAGTCACATGGCACGGTTCGAACGGTGTGAGTGGTATTATACCCCATCTGAACACTCATCATCTCACCATACACCATCTCACCATACACCGTCTCACCATACACCGTCTCATTCAGCATCTCATCAGCAGCAGCAGCAGCAAGATTCCTCTGGGGATCCCCATTTCGAGGCAGTCACGCCACCGCCTCCACCGCCGCCAGTTTATGTAGAGCCTCCAGAACCGCCGAGGCGTAGGAGGACTGGCCCGCGGATGTCAGTACGACCAGTGGGAGTTCATATCACCACTCCTCAACACTCTAGCGGTAGCCATTATCCGCCTACTCATGGAGTCCCACAGATGGGGGGACCTTCTGTTCCAGTTTCAGAGGTGAACTCGGCACCTATTGTACCGCCATCACCGGGTTTTGGCCACCCAATACCTGCTTATACTGCTCCGGCAGCTTACAACCCATATGGACCACCAGCATACCATGGCTATAACTATACTGATGATCCTTACAACGTGGCAGCAAGCTACCAAGCCCATAATAATCCTGAGGGACCATACGGACCCCCTTGGGGAATGGGATACCCAACTCAGGGGTATCAAGCACCTGTTCAGCCGCCACCACATTACCAGCCACCACGGGCTCCTCCTCATGAGCAGGAGGAACTCCGTCGAAGATTGGCCAAAGTGGAGCGAGACTTCCAGAAGGAACGTAGGAAGAATGAGGGATTTATGAGTGGTTTGGCAAACTTGCTTAAGGGAAAGAAGAAAAGGGATCGTTAATTCCCAATATATATTGTTGTATTTCCTTGTTTAAATCAAGTCCCTACGTGGACATTTATTTATGTGTGTATGTAGTCCCTGCGCGGACATCTATCTTTGTACGTAGTCCCTACGTGGACTTGTCTCTAGTAGTCCCTGCGTGGACATTTACTTTTGTAGACCGTCCCTGTGAGGACATGTATTATATGTATAGCTCCTGCGTGGGCATCTGTTTCTGTGAAAAGTCCCGTTTAGGGCAAAATGTACTACTTTTAGTTTTAATGGAATGTAAGTTTATAAATTTCATATTTGCCATGTTATGCATAATTAAAAGATATATGAAATAAATAAATCAAAATCATTCCTTTTAAAAGTCAATCTGCCTATGTTATTTTTAAGGATCTTAAAAGTATAACCTAGCCTGCATGTCATTTTAAGACCTGGCCCAGATGGTAAAACTAGTTAAAAAGATTCAAATCCATGTTAACATCTGAAAACATGTTAACACTCCTGGCAGACACGATTCGTTAAAAACACACGTGTTATTATTATATATGGATCTTTTCAAAGATTCTAAACCCAAATAAATGATCTCTGAATCATGGGTTAAATCATTAATAAATATGATAAGTTCTTTTTACCATCTATTGGTAATGGAATGCCTACGGGCCTTTCTCATTTTCACATGAGACAAAAGACAGTATTAGTCTGTGACTCTGTCTGATAAAGGTAATGAACTTTGTTCAAACCTTCATGCTGTGATTCTCTGAAGTCATAGCTTATAATCTATATTGTCCCTGTGACTAGGCCTTATGTGCTAATAAAACTGTTAGTGTTTTATAATTAGGATAAATTATATTAGAAATCCTAAATTTATGTGAGTAATAAATTAACCATATTTGGTCTACGTTTACCACGGTTAACAAATTGCCATAAAAGACAATTTTATAATAAACTCACCAATAAATTGTTGTCGATATGTGACAGTTCTAGATACATGGCAGACTCAAACGAGGTCAACAGTCACCCAGGGATAGTGAATGAAAATGCCCAAGTTAACGTAGCAGGTGCAGAGTTGCAAGCTATGATAAATAATGCGGTTAATATAGCTATGGGTAGACAGCACCATGGATCAAGTGGTACCCATACGAGGACCCATTCTGCATCACACACTAGAACACCCTCCAGGACCCACACTGCCCACAACAGTAATTCTCACCACTCCTCGAATCAAAGGAGTAATCCATCCCAAAGAGCCTTACAGAACCAAGAACCTCGTAATAGGGGTTGCACCTATAAATAC
>JARYGA010035374.1:0-30004 GCA_030545235.1 Helianthus tuberosus | reverse complement strand
CATAACCAGTGGGGGCTTCCCCATGTGAACCACTAGACCGTTACCATATCGACAACTGACGAACAATAGTTGTGCCCTACGTCAATGTATATCATCATTGACTAAGTGCCCAGATCCATTAGTACACGCCTGTCCGACCGGCACGGTGTGAGGCTTGTCAACCCTAATAGCGCTATTAACTAATGACCCGCTCGCCATTGGCCAGGCGATTAAGTCGATATAAAAATGAGGGACTTCATGATAGAGTTTTGTCTAGTAAGTTTAAGGTTGTTGTCCTACCCAAGGAGGATGAACGTACGTATTCTACCCAAGGAGAATACGCAGGATTAATATTGGCATCCTACCCATGGAGGATGGCGGTACATATCCTACCCAAGGAGGATATGTAGGTTCCATTTTAGTTCTTTAACCCCATTCCCAACCACCGGGAATCCCATGCCTTATAAAGAGTGTGAACTCACCTCAGTTTGCTCGGTATGCTTATACACTTGCATAAACAATTTAGTCAAAGGCTATAGTATGCACGTATACACAATCAGTTTATGTTTGTAATGACTCACATGCAATCTATATCACAAAGTGTGCTTGACAGTTAACATCATGTAACACGTAAGTACTTAATCAAGTTCATACAATACATGCTTCACATGGTTGATTACTAAGTTTATTCTAACCTAGCTATCCATTAACAGACCTAACTGACTTAACTGACTTAACTGAGTTAACTGACTTACTGTGGTGGATTTCCAACTTGACGAACATTAGTGTTCGTCGCGAACACTCTTCGACGAAATCCCCCAGGCGACGAAATCACCCAAGCGACGAACTCCCAGGCGACGAACTCTCAAAGTGTTTTCGTTGCTTTTCAGTTTTCGTTGGGGAATGGGTTTTCGTCGGGCAAAGCGTGTTCATCTTCAACAGTTACGAAACACAGAAAACCTTAATGATCATCTATCTAGCAGTTACATAATCAATCATCAACATAATCATATACCCAGCATAATCATCCATGGCAGTTTCAATAGCATAGATTTCCAGAAATTAACTATCATCAACATAACCCTAATGTTCATACGATTGCAACAACCAGTAACTTTTAATCATCAATCAAACTCGATCAATTCAAGGACCACAGTTTCGTGCATAACATCACCACTCACATATCACACCCGAACTTACCCACCACCCATAATCGATACAATCACACAAATCTAATGACTATTCACAAAAATCATCATTCAATTATGATCATGAGCACTACATAGTCAACAGTTAATAATGATGCCAAACTAATAACAACGATAATCTCAAACCCAGAATCATCAGTGATTAAACACTAACCGAGATAAGAAGAACAATGAATTGTTCGATATAGAAGGCTTCGAGATCTCAATATTGCCATCGCACAGGGATAGGGAGAGAGAAGGTGAGAGGTGACTAGGGTTTGCCGATTAAAACCTTCACGTAAAGGTTGGAATCAAAACATATAACTGATCGTCATTGGGCCAAAAGCCCATTATGTTTTCACCGGCCTGCTTCTTGACGAAAACACTCCCATGTTTTCGCCATGGGGTGTTTTCATTAGAGGGGGGGTGTTTTCGTGAGGGTAGGGGTGTTTGGCAAAGGTTCCATTTTTTTATACAAAACATATCGTCAATACAAAACATATATCACATACACACTTAATACACACCATATATATATATATATAAAACAACGCTTTGTGAACAAGTATTAAGCCGAGTAGAGACCTTAAAAACTCGGGTTTTCACACCTAAAGGGTTGGATTATTGAAAGATAATTAATTAAGTTATTAATGCATAATGTGGTAGGCCCCTCTTTTGAAGGTGACGTTACCCTCGGCTAAATAGTTTGAGTCAGCACGGATACGATCCTAAATAGCCGGGTTAAAGTTTTAATAGTAGTTTACATACGAGGGGATCAAGGAGTTCGGACCCCTGCCATCCAATACCAGTGGGTATTGAAGGAGGTCCTACTAAACTTGACCTAGGTCCTTGCAGGATCTATACACTGAACAAGGCAAGACGCTTACCAAACCATTCGCTTAACCCCCGACCAGGTAGCCAACATATCTCCATATAGACCGTGGAGATATGAATGGTGTAAATCTTTTATTTTATATAGACAATAAAATAACGCCAAGACACCACGGACAAATGATAAGGAAGTTTCACCTTCAACATAAGAAACTAGTTATTATAGTCATTAATACATAACCAAATAAAAAGTGCAAAAATATTAAAAATAAAAAGTATTACACTAAATGCTTGTCTTCACCAAGTGATGTAAGAGACTTAGGCAAACATGGCCTTTGATTGTCAAGAACTCTTACGATCAATCTTGGATCCCGAGACTACTCACACACTCTATGATGGATGATGGATGATGGTGGTGGATGTGGGTTGTGATGGTGGTGGTGGGTGGGTGAAATGTGAGAGAGGTTGTTTGCCAAGGGATGGTTTGAAAGTGAGCCAAGCACCCCTATTTACATCCTGCACAGAAGCCCAGACACGGCCCCGTGTCCACCCATCTTCTCTTTCTTCATTAATTGCCGTTTGTCTGCATTAGTTGACCACGCCCCCGTGTCCGCTGGGCACGACCCCGTGCGCAGAATCGTATCTGTACTATCAAGATTTGCCTAGATTCTGCGAATCTTAGCGTTGACCACGGCCCCGTGTCCGCTGGCCACGCCCCCGTGTTGGGAAATAGAAGCTTCTACAGCTTTGTCTTTTCTGCAGACACTTGGGCACGCCCCCGTGTTCATTGAGCACGGGGCGTGTTCAGCCTTCTGATGTCTTGTTTTTGCTTGGGAAGATGTTGTCGAGGGGTCAGGCATGCCACGTTTGATGTAATTTATATGTCCTCAAGCAAAACTCTTTATTTTGTGGCTTACACTCCCAAATGGAATGGGTAGAAGAGAAGGTTTTGGGCTTGTCATAGAGTGTCGGGATTCCAAGATTCCTTATTAGTTTCTATTTTTATTTTATTTACAATCCTATTCGTTATGAGAAATTATTTATTTGGGCAAAACATGCCTCTTTAAAATTCTATTTATATACAAGTTCACATACCTCACGGGGGATCACTCAACACTCGGCTGAAGATGTATTTTTGTGAAACACTCGAGAGCGGCATGGAACTTACTTCTACCATATGCTTTCCAAGCAATCAATCCTCATCCTTTTTAACTATACACCTTTGTAAATATCAAGAGGACTTTGGGGAAGGGTTAGGCTTGGGTTAAAGGTGGGTGGTTGGGTTAGTGGTTAGTAAAAAAAAGGGCGCAAGGCGTAAAAAGCGTCGGTTTTCGAAAAACATTTTGTTTTTGTGAATTTTTATTCTAACGAAGCATTATTCAAACAAGCCTTCTTTTGATGAGCTTTGTATGTTTATTGCTAACTTCATTTTTCTTTTTATTCGCTATATATATATATATATATATATATATATATATATATATATATATATATGATAAGGAAGTCACAAGAAAACCGAGCTTTGTTACTAAAATAAAGGGTTTAAAATAAAAAAGGGTTTTGGTGGGTAAATGATGTTTGTTTTGTGGGTTAAGAAATGAAAACGTTTAGGCTCAAAGGGGTTAACTAGGGGGATTTTGGGTAGGTGGTAAAAAAAAGAAAATAATGGTGTTGAAAGAAAAAAGGTTAGTCCTAATGCCTCCATCATTTACTTACTTGGGTTTAAGTTGGTAAGGACTGGGAATGTATCGTCATGGCAAGTTCTAGAGTCGTAAGAAACCAAGCGGCTATTCACACAAGAAACGAAAAATGAGCATTTAGTTTAAAGAAGTGTATTTGTATGCTCAATAAAGGCTCAAACTCACTTTTTGTGGGAATGGGTTTTTATGTGATCAAGTATATATAATCAAATTTTAACTAGATTTGTCATGCCGTTTCATAATTTTCTCATGTTGGTTCTTTTTGTCATGGCGCTATCGGTTGTAAATTTGTAAAAATATAAACTTTTTTGAACTTGTAATTCCCAAATTAAACCAAGACAAGTAAAAAAAAATGAAAAGTTTTTTTTTGAAAATTTTTTTTTGGGGTGTTTAGCGGTTCCAATAGAGTTTTATGTAAGGCTTGTAATTAGGACTTGCAAAATTCAAGGTTTTAGCATCCCCCCCCCCCCCCACACTTAAATTGCACATTGTCCTGAATGTGTCCAAAAAATAAGTTTTTAGGTTGATTGAATGTGTAAAAGGTGTGTTAAAAAGAAATTTTTATGCTACTGGCATCTGGACACGGGCCCGTGGTGTCCGGGCACGACCCCATGTTCAGGTTTCCAGTAACAAAAATCATCAGAAAGTAACAGAAGCCTGGGCACGGGGGCGTGTTCAGCGAACACGCCCCGTGTCTAGTTACCTGAACTGGACGATTTTCTGAAGACCTTTCAGCACAGGGCCGTGTTAGCTGAGCACGACCCATACAGAACTTGCTGTAACGAAGAAAAATTGTCAGGAGGCTCTGTTTTTGTGCATGGGGTGATGGTTCAAGTTTCCCTTGGTATCCTTCACCATCCCGAGTGTGTTTTATCCATTACAACATCATCTAAACACCAATTTAATTAAAACCATCATTCCATTAAAAATAACACATTACATATGGTCCTAGAAAATTAAAAACAAAGCAGAAAAATTAAAAAGTCCTAAAATAGGTCAAGTGATACATAAAATCATCCTAAGGAGTTCTATTCTTACAATAGGAATCTAAATTCCGGAAATAGCTTTCCGGTATTTAAAGGCTTTGTAGAACTCCAAACCGAGGGGTGTCCCCTAGACGTTGTTAAAGCCATTCTTCTATTTCTCTTGGGAGGAAGAAGGTGGCCTCATTTTCCTCAACATCTTGTGGAGGGGAAGTGACATCTACAGGAACCCCTTGTAATATGTCTTGAGGGGGCTCCGGGTGTATGGTGTACCACTCGGCCGGTATGATGACTTCCGGTACCACATTCCATGCCCTTTGGGTGATGATTGGTACCAAAGGAGGAGAAGCGAGAATGTTCAACCTTTGGTGTAAAAGGTTGACCTCTCGAAGACATCCTTCTAGTCCCACCGATAAGTGATTGATACGGTCGACCAATGCTTCTTCTACCCCCGCCATCTCATCAATGGCCTCTCTTAAAGCGTAAACGTAGTTTACAAGAGAGTCTTCTACCGTTGATGACCTTCTCCCTTGTCGGTTGTTCCTGGAGTGCGATGAAGATGTTTCGCTAGTTCTGCTCGTCATTCTGAGAAAACAGACCGAAAAGGGTTCAATTCTACTGGAACAATACCTCGGACACGGCCTCGTGCTCGATGAGCACGGCCTCGTGTTCACCTGTATGCAGGTTTTTGAAACAAGGAATCTTGGAGTTTTAAATTATTTTTCTGATTTTTAAAGCATTTTTAAACAGAAATAACTTAAAACAATGTTGTAGAACTTATTTTTAACAAGATTCCTGTTGGTGCACTGAATGTCTGTTAACTACGTCTTATCGAGTCTTATATCTAGATAGGTTAAATGAGTGCATAATAGTGTTTGAATTAGGGTTTAGTCATGATTTCGAAAGTCAGTCCGTTTGAAGACAACCAGTCCGTTTGAGGATGGTCGGTTCGTTTGAAAGTGTCCATCCGTTTGTAAATGTCCATCCGTTTGAAGAGAGTTCCGTTTGAACATATATGTGTCATCTTCAAACGGAATGCCGACTAGTATATATAGGTTGAGTGTTATCTCATTTGAAACGTACATGTATGTGTGTGTGAGCGAAGGTGCTGCCGGATTTTTGTCAGAATACATTGTAAAAGCTCGCAATCAGTAATAGAAAGAAAGATTAAAAGGATACAAGCTGTTTTGACATTGTTTACTTTGATTCCGCCTCTGTAAACGATGATGAACTGCCTTTACTGACTGTTTAGGGTCACGGAGTCTTTTGTGATTCGAAATATCACAGTTACCAACCTGTGAATTTCTCAAGAAAGATTAATCAAGGACATTAAGTTGTACTTGATTTATCTTTCCGATAAGTGGATAAAGGTTAACAATGTGATGACAGAACCCCAAGATTGTGAAAAGACAAACAAAACTAATTTTCCGGAAAAACCATTTTGATTAAAACAAACTTAAGTGTTTTGAAATCATAATGGGAAAATAGTTTGTTGTCAGGGGGAGTTCTGATTGTTTATGCCAAGTGAATGGCGAATTGAAGCGATTTGATATCAGTTTGTCACGTTTCTTGTACAGTTTGTTTTCAAATTTTCCTTGAAAATCAAAAATGAAACATATTTTGATTTTAGGGGGAGAAATTTTTTTAAAAAAATTAGAAAATTTGAAAATGCCAAAAACATTGAAAAAGCAAAAATGAGTTTTGTTGTGAAAAGAGGAAATGATAGTAAATCAGTGGACTATCACGGCATGCTAAAGAAATGTAATGTCAAAAGTGATAAACGGTCTTACTGATGATATGCCAGTAGGTTTTTGCACATTTAGTAGATTGTGACCAGATATAAACCTAAATTCAAACTTGCTTATATCGTGGGTAACATCTCTCGGATATATGGGTAACCCCCGAAATCTTGTTTGAAAGATTCTTTTTTCTGATATACTAGGTCTTTATACTCAATGATATCTGGGGTATTATTCCGGGACTTCTGGTGAATGGAAGTTCTGACCTAGTCCTCGAATAATACTTTCCGCAATGCTTGAAACATAGCATCACCCTCAGCATAAATGATAAGACAATAAAATTGCTTAGCAATGCTGTTGTAAAAAAGATCCTCTAAAGGGGACACACCCAAAAGTTGATTCATGATCTCTCTGCTGAACGGTAGTTCTGACCTGAGCTCTCATGATTCTTCATAATTTATTCCCCTTACAGATATCATTTGTGTTATACTCACCTGTAAGACTGAATATTGGGATCTGGATACAGGAGTATATTCTGAGGTGGGACACACGATTAAGTTTAAGTATCTAAGACATTAAACTCGTATCTCGAAGCAGTTGAACTTTGTGTGAAAATTTAAGTGGACCAGTATACTGACAATCTATGTGAATCGTTTAGAACTTAAAATGATTAAAGCTTAACGGTGCTAGTGATTTGTCTAAAAAACTGATATGATCCTCTTACACAAATTCACAAAAATATTGTTTGTACATATTTCTTTACTACATTTCCTTGATAATAAAAAATACAAAAATATTGTATTTAGTTTTAAATTTTGAAAAATACAAAAAGATTTTCGACAACTGATGTTGGAAAGCGGATTTTCAAAATTCCGAGTGTTAAACATGATGAATCACATTGGGTTGGGAGATTTTGTTGAAAAACTTTGAATGTTATATACAAATGTTTTTGAAAGACTGTATGTTTAGTTAATCAAGGTCATTTACTTGAACTTGATGTAACTATACAGATTGATGAATGAATGATTTCTACCATTAAGTTTCTTAAATCTAAGTGTTATAAATTTGTAAAACTTATGTTGGGTAGAGTATATGCAGGTAACAGGAATGTAGTTCCCCATGGCAACGAAAAGTTAACGTTTGAACCAGAATTCAAGTCCCAGCATTCCTAGAGGGGGAGTCTGCGAAAGGGGGAGTTAGGGTTCTGGATCAACAGTCAAAAGGGAGATTGAAGATGGAGCTAGTTTGAGTTCCTGAACCTGTGAAGAGAGAGTTTTTACAATGAGAAGACAATTTGGAAAGAGACAAAGACTAAAGACTCGACGCTGAAGACTTCGTCAACATCCAAGGGGGAGTCTGTTGGTGCACTGAGTGTCTGTTAACTACGTCTTATCGAGTCTTATGTCTAGATAGGTTAAATGAGTGCACAACAGTGATTAAATTAGGGTTTGGTCATGTTTTAGGTATCCAGTCCGTTTGAAGATGGCCTGTCCGTTTGAAGATGGCCTGTCCGTTTGAAGCATGTTCCGTTTGAACATTGATGTGTCACTTTCAAACGGAATGGCTAGCACTATATATAGGTTGAGTGTTGTATCATTTGAAACAGACATGTATGTGTGTGTGAGCGAAGGTGCTGCCGGATTTTTGTCAGAATAAATTGTAAAAGCTCGCAATCAGTAATAGAAAGAAAGATTAAAAGGATACAAGCTGTTTTGACATTGTTTACTTTGATTCCGCCTCTGTAAACGATGATGAACTGCCTTTACTAGACTGTTTAGGGTCACGGACACGATCCAACAAGTGGTATCAGAGCTCAGGACGAGGAGTTCATACCAAATTCAGCTTGATTACTTCGGATTTTCTCACTTCTACCTTTCTTTTCTAATTTGAACAAGTGTTTACGGTTAAAACGGTCTAAAATGTTCACAATTCAAACGAAACACAATATTAATTAATCCTTGAAAATTTGAGACCAAAATACGGCTTAAAACTGATCGAAAACATCCATTCCGTTTGAAAATGTTCGTTAAATGCTGACGTCATCTGTTTGAAGCTTGGCTTTACGTTTGAAACCTATCGTTTGAAAGTTCACGTTTGAACTGATACGTTTGAACAGGGTTTCGTTTGAAACTAGGTTACGTTTGAAAACCTGATTAGTGTTGTTTCAAACGGAATAACAGGTTCTGTTTGAAAAGAACCAGTACGTTTGAAAGATATCATACCGTTTGAACCATTCCGCTTGAACAGATTCCGTTTGAATCTGTCATTTTTCAAAAACCAAAAATATTTCTAAGTGATTGCTAATTTTTTTCAGGTACATACAAGATGGATGATTTCAATCCATTTTATGATGCCTTTACATTTGCTGGAAATTCTGGAGACGGTACTTCTCCTAGCAACACCAATGAGAACACGTCGAATACAAAGAAAAAGTTATCAGATGCTTTGGAAGTTGAAAGTGCGTTCGGAACTTATAACAAACCCCCGAAGTTGATGGCTATCGAAGAATACAGTCGGTGGGCAAAGAAGTTTGAAGATTGGTTGAGAGCATTTGCTTTTCCCAGCTGGAAGAGTCTAAAAAATGGTTACAATGATGGAGGGAAACGTGGCGAAACCTTAACAACAACTGAAGAAATAGAGACATTTGTTGCTGAGCAAAAATGCGTTGCACTGTTATTTCAGTTTGTTCGAGAAGATATAATATCTTTGATCGAGTACAACAGTTCTAAAGATCTCTGGAAAAAGTTAGAAACCAAATGTTTAGGAAGTACAGAAATAGTGAAGAACAAAAAGAAACTACTTAGAAAAGAGTTTGATTTGTTTGGGTGTTTAAAGAATGAATCAGTGTGTATAATGATTGAGAGGTTTGGGCACCTGAAACTGGAACAGGCTAGACATGGAATTTCCTATACTGAAGATGAGCTTGTCGACAAATTGTTTGATTCGTTGCCAGATGAGATGGATTGGCAATATTATGCGTTGATGCTAAAGAATACTATCAAGCCGCCAGAAGTGTTGACAGTAGACTTGTTGATTGAGAAACTAGAGAGTCACTAGTTGGAATTAAAGAAGACACACAAAGTCAATCATTCGTCTTATCAGCAGAACTTGGATTTGTATTATCCAAAGAGCATGATGCCAAAGAGTACATCTCCCAAGACAGTTTTTTCTGCCGAAAATGTTAACACATCAAACAAAGAAAGTCAAAGCACTGGATTTCACAGTGGATCTTTGTCTTCTGCAAATCATTCTGATGCAAAGAATCTATTTCAATGCAACATCGCTGTAGACTTAAAGAACGCTCAAAACTTCAGCGAGGAGTCAGCAAAGCAACAGATGGTTTTCTTAGCATTTGTGCTAGAATCTTATTAAAGTCTTGTAGCAGGGAAGATAGGCAACACTAACCTGACAAAGGAAGATTACGATCAGATAGATCCTGAGGAGGTGGAATTGATCGACATAAGGTGGTGTATGGCCAGTGCAGTTCGTCGGGCACAACGTTTTATGGAGATCACAGGGAGGAAATCTATTGGTGGACCTTCTACCAAGTTAGGCTTTGACAAGTCTAAAGTGACATGTTTCAAGTGTAAACAGAAAGGTCACTTTAAGCGCGAATGTCGAAACGCGTATGCTGATGAATCTGAAAACCCGTTCAGAGAAGATTACTACAAGAAGGCGATTTATCATCAGAATAAATTAGAACCGCCAAGGATGAAGCAGCTTGAGGATAACAAAGAAAAATCCAGAGCTCTTGCGGTGATTCATGACGATGAAGGTTAAGACTGGAGTGAGTTGTTACCAGAGGAGGATGCAGTTGGATATCCATTCATGGCAAAATCTGAACCTGTTCCTTGGAAAGACAACAGAAATGAAGAACAGAAGTATAATCACAGAAAGATGTTGGCTACAAACAAATTGATCAAAATATCTGGTATCTTTTCTGAGGCAAAAAGAGCAAAAAGATGGGATCCAGACAGGGAATGTTATCTTGACCCCTATGGAAACATTGTTATTGATCATAACACTCTTGATTTGGAAACCATAATCAAAGAGTATAAAGAAGAAGATGATAATTGGTAGAAGAAATGGTGGGGAAGCGGAGAAGAGAAAGAGAAAGAAGAGAAAGAAAAAGAAGAGAAAGAGAAATCAAAGAAGATTGATACTGGAATCATTGACACGACTCAAGAGTTGATTGCTGAAAACATGGGAAAGATGGCTGACAAGGTGCTGGCTGCTAAGGCACTTGAGGTAGATTCTAAATCCGTCTCTGAGTCTAAAAGCCAAGTCAGTTCAAACGCGTCAACGACTGAGTCAGGTAAGAAGTTCAGTGGTGATGTTGACTGCAAAAATTGCATCAAAGAATGCAAGGTTTGTAGCACAAACACTTATCTCAAAGGTAAGAAAATTGATGATCTGACTGCTAAAGTCAGAAGTGTTGAGGATCAAATCCTTGATCGTGATAAAATGGTGAAAGCTTCAACTGAACGATTAAAAGAATTAACTAACAAAATTGAAACTGATAAAATTGATCAAGAAAAGGTTAGCAAAGAAAATGAGAGGTTAGTTCTTGAAAATCGTCAGATTACTGAAAAATTTGAGAAGCTTAAAAGCACGGTTAAAGATAATGATGATAGAAATGGTAAAACATACAAAGAAAATTGCCAATTGTAGTGTGTTTTGAGAATTGAAGAAGAATTAATCAACAAACAATTGGATGAGATTGCTAAATTGAAACATCAATTTGAAGAAGCTAAGATTGAGAATGAGCGAAACAATTTGAAATTGAACAGTTACAACTCTGCAAGCTTTGTTTTGCAACACATTATTCCCAAACCCATTGGGAAAGACAAAGCAGGCGAAGATGTATACTGTGATTGAACTGGGGTTGGATTTCATCAAGTTCCGCCACCAGTTTTAGGCAATTATTCCAAAAAGCAATCTGGGTTGGTTAATCTTGGAGATGAAAATGAAGTGAAACTTCCTAATTCAATTGATGTTACATTTTCTTCATCATCATCTGATGATAGTGTTCAAACTGAGATTGTTAAAGGCATGGCTGAAAGTGTTTTGGATAGTGATTCAGCTGAGGATGAAAAATGTTTTCTGGATAAATACATTCTGAAACAAAAGTCCAAAAACAACTTAAATGAAGAACCTGATCTTGTCATGTACAAGATGTCTGGATCGGATAAGTTGTATTCGGATTTTGAGTTTCCTTTGGAGAATGTAAATGTTTCAAAATTGACAAATGTGTTCAAAATGGTGGAAATGGATTTGTATGAAGTATAGAGTTTGAAACAAACAAAAAGGCAAATGAATTTTGAGAAAGATAAAGCTTACTACAAGAAACCGGTAGTTCCACCGCGTTTTTATAACACCAATCGAAACAATTAGTCGGGTGGATATCAGGGTGGTAAGAATTACCAGAAAAAGAATTTTCTAAACAAAAGGTTTGCTGAAAAGAAGGTGTTTGTGAACGGTTCAAGTTCACTTTCTGATGAGGAAAATGAAATCTTTTCAAAATCAAATGAAGAGTTCTTTGAGAAGAGGGCTTCACAACCTCAATCTGAAGGCAAAAGTCGGGTAGTTGATACTCGTACATGTTTTAGATGCAACAAAGTTGGTCACATTGCAAGAAATTGGACCAACTTCAAGCCTAAGACTGAAGTTGTTGAGAATCAATAGAAGAAGGTTGATGCAAAAGGAAAAGCTCCAATGGTTGTTGAGATAATTTTGAAAAATGAGAAAAAAAAGTCAAAATTGAATCTGTTAAGAATGTGGTAACTAAAAATGACAAATTCTATAAACGGGTTGCATCATCTCAACAAACATGGAAGCCAAAAGTTGACAAGAAAGAAAGTTCATCTAAACAAAAGGTTTCAGAGAAAGAAAAACAATCGTTTTCTACCTCACCGGTAAAGATGGATGTTCCTTTGGATTATTATGAAAAGTTGAAGAAAAAATCTTCTACTCCAACAGAGAAGAAGAATGTTCAAAAGAAAAATAAACCAACCGGTCAACTTAAGATAGATGAGTTTTTCTTATACAAAAAGGTTGAGGTTGGATCTGAGGAAAGTTTAAAAATGAATGATAAAAATTTTCCGCCACTTTACACTACAAAATCTCACATTAAAGTCAAATTACCTGAGTCAAAAGAGGCTTGGGTAGCATCAAAATCTCATTAAAGATTTTGGACTTGCCGGAGCTTCCTAGTTGGTAATCGTGAAGCATGAATCGGCATCTTTATTGAAATGTGTTTGTAAATCAATTTGTGATATGTGCAGGAACTTCCGAGAGCTATTTCATGAAGGATTATGGATAGTGGAGCGTCTCGACATATGACAGGGAAGACTGTATTGTTGTATGATGTTCGAAATTTCAGTGGAGGATATGTGGGATTTGCAGGAAATCAAGGTGGTAGAATTGTTGGTGAAGGAACGTTATCCAATGGGATTGTTACGTTTGAAAGAGTTAACTACATTGCTGAGCTGGAGAATAATCTGCCGAGTATCTCGCAGATTTGTGACAGGATGTATACCACTCACTTCACAGACAAAGAATGTTTGATCTTGAAACCAGGATTTGTTATCCCAGAAGAATGGATTATCATGCAGGCAGCAAGAATCAATGATCTGTACATGTTGGACATGAGTGTAGCTATTACAACCACGGGTCAGGCTCATTGTTTTGTGTCTAGAGCAACAGAGAAAGAATCGAAGTTGTGGCACCGGAAGATGGGGCATATACATCTTAGAAAAATGAATCACTTGGTGCACAATGATTTAGTTCTTGGAGTTAATATCAAAGGTTTTCATCTGGAAGGGGAGTGCATTAGTTGCATCAAAGGCAAGCAGAAGAAAAAGTCACACCCTAAAAAGCAAGTCAATTCAGTTTCCAGACCGTTAGAGAGACTACATATGGATTTGTTTGGTCCAGTAAACGTCAAAAGTATTACAGGGGATCTCTACTGTCTTGTGGTTACTGATGATTATTCCAGATTTTCGTGGGTATCATTCTTGAAGTCGAAAGATGAAACGTCTGATAGTTTGATGGCGTTGTTCAGAAAGATTGAAAATCTATACCAAAGGCGTATCAAAAGAATCAGAAGTGATAATGGTACTGAATTCAAGAACAACAAAAAGGAAGAATATTGTGATGAAAGAGGTATATTGCATGAGTTTAGTGCTCCATACACTCCGCAGCAGAATGGAGTCGCAGAACGCAAAAACAGGACGCTAATCGAAACGGCTAGAACAACGCTTGCTGATTCAAAGCTACCGATAAATTTTTGGGCAGAAGCAGTTTTCGCCGCATGCCATACACTCAACCGGCGTCTCACTGTAAAGAAATTCAACAAGACATGCTTTGAGTTGATCAATAACTGCAAACCAAACCTGAAGTTTTTAGAACCGTTTGGGTCTCCTTGTACAGTTCTAGAGCCTTTTGGTAAGTTTGGTCCAAAGAGTATTGAAGGAATATTTGTGGGTTATTCAAGTCCACAAAGACGGGTCTTTGTTCCAAGTATGAAGCAGATCATCGAAGCACAACATGTTGAGTGTCAGGGGTATACTATGCCACCTCAAAATCCCGGTGACTCATGGCGTTTTAATTATGATAAATTGTGGGATTCGTTTGACATGGCAGAAGAACAGGAAGAAGAAGAAGAAGATTTCTTTGATGAGTTGGATATTCTAAGAGAGTATGAAGAATCGCAGGAAAGGTTCCCAGCTGAGTATTCAAGAAGACCTCAACGAGCTTCAAATGATAATGAAGCAGGTCCGAGTAATGCTGGTGAGCATAATGATGTCCAACAAAATGAAGTTGCTCAAGATAATCAGTCGGCACAGAATGATAATCAAGAATCTGAGAACATGCCAGTATTTGATCATGGTGATTCAGATTCTGAGGGGGAGCAAATTCAGATTTCAAGTCAAACAAACCCAGTCAGTGAACAAGATGCAAATCAGAATGTCACTAATCTGGAAGGCGATGTAGATGTTCCAGACGAAGTAATGCCACGAACTCTTTCATATCATCCAGAGTGGTTGATAATCGGAGAATTGCAGACAGGCGTCCACACTCGAAGACAGCTTGATAAAGGGCTTACATGTTTTTATTCTAAAGTTGCTCCTTTGCAAACTGAATTCTCATTGAGTTGTTTTATCTCGCAGGTTGAACCAAGGACTTACGAAGAGGCGATTACTGAAGATTCTTGGGTCAATGCAATGCAGGAGGAACTGAGCCAATTTGAAAAGCTGGGAGTGTGGAAGTTAGTAGATTTACCTGATAGTCAGAGGAAGATAAACACCAAGTGGGTGTTCAAGCGCAAGAGAGACGATAGAGGAGTTGTGGTTCGCAACAAAGCTCGACTCGTAGTCCAGGGTTTCAGTCAGCAGGAGGGTATAGATTTCACTGAAGTATATGCTCCAGTTGCTCAATTAGAAGCTATCAGAATCTTCCTAGCATTTGCATCATGGAAAAACTTCAAAGTTTATCAGCTAGATGTGAAATCAGCGTTTCTTTACGGGAAGGTAAAAGAGGAGGTATATTTCGGTCAGCCACCGGGCTTCACCGATCCACTTCACAAATACAAGGTCTACTTGCTAGACAAAGCGCTGTATGGTTTACACCAGACCCCGAGAGCTTGGTACGAGACATTGTCTCAACACCTACTAGCCAACAGCTTCATCCGTGGAAAAGTGGATGCCACTCTCTTCACCAAAGAGGTCGACGGCCATCTTCTGATAATTCAAATTTACGTGGAGGTATCATATTTGGGTCAACAAATGAAAATTTGTGCAAAGATTTTGAACGAGTTATGAAGCAGAAATTTGAAATGTCATCGATGGGTGAGATGAAATTCTTTTTGGGATTGCAGGTTAATCAACTACCCAAAGGAATTTTCATACATCAAACGAAGTATGTTCATGATATCTTGGAGAAATTTGGGATGTCAGGTTCTACTCCAGCTTCCACCCCGTTAGCAACGAATCATGGGATAAACCCTGATCTCACCGGTGAGAAGGTAGATGAAACGATGTATCGTTCCATGATCGGTTCGCTGATGTATTTGACAGCGTCAAGACCCAATATTATGTACCCAACCTGCCTCGCAGCAAAATTTCAATCTAACCTGAGAGCTTCGCATATGGTTATTGTGAAAAGGATATTACGCTACCTGAAAGGAACTCCATCGTTGGGGTTGTGGTATCCAAGAGAAGGCGATTTCACGCTCGAAGGGTATTCCGATTCTGATTTCGGATGCTGCAAAGTTAATGCTATATCAACAATAGCAAGGTGCCAGTTTTTCGGATCACGATTGGTAACTTGACAATGCAAAAAGCAAACCTCTGTGGCTTTATCCACATGTGAAGCAGAGTATGTATCTGCTAGCAGTTGCTGCTCACAGATCTTGTGGATCCAGCAACAGATGTGCGACTACGGTTCGCAATTTCTAAACACCCCTATCTTTGTTGATAATGAGGCAGCAATTAACATTACTAAAAATCCAGTTCATCATGCTAAAACGAAACACATTGAGATTCGTTATAACTTTATTCGAGATTGTTTCGAGAAGAAGTTGATACGAATTGAGAAAATCCACACTGACGAACAAAAAGCTGATTTACATACCAAAGCATTTGACAAAACACGTTTTCAATAATTGCTAAAATTGAATGGTATGAAGCTTTTATCGGTGTTGGAGGAGATTATTGGCGTTGATGAAGGAGATATTGTAGATGATGTTGAGAAGCAATCTGCAATGGTTTGTCGATTTTTTACATGTTTTGGTATTTAGGGGGAGGTATAGGGTAATATTTCAGAAAATACAAAAACAATAAAAAATGACAAAAATACAAAAACATGAGATATTTTCAAAATCCAAAAACAATAGAAAATCAGAAAAGAGCTTGTGCAAAAAGGGAAAATGATAGTACATCGGCTTGACAGTCACGGTATGCTAAAGAAATGGAATGTTTAAATGCGTTAAACAGTCTCGCTGATGATATGCCGATAGGTTTTTACACATTTAGTAGGTTTGTTCGGGATATAAACTTAAATCTTTACTTACTTATTTCGTGGGGACCACTACTTGGATATATAGGTAACCCCTGAAATTTCGTTTGAAAGATTCCTTTTTCTGATATACTAGGTTTTTATACTCAGTGATATCTGGGGTATTATTCCGGGACTTCTGCTGAATGGAAGTTCTGACCTAGTCCTCGAATAATACTTTCCGTAATGCTTGAAACATAGCATCACCCTCAACATATATGATAAGACAATAAAATTGCTTAGCAATGCTGTTGTAAAAAAAGATCCTTTAAAGGGGACACACCCAAAAGTTGAGTCATGATCTCTCTGCTGAACGGTAGTTCTGACCTGAGCTCTCATGATTCTTCATAATTTATTAATCCCTTACAGATATCATTTGTGTTATATTCACCTATAAGACTGAATATTGGGATCTGGATACGGGAGTATATTCAAGAGGTGGGACACACGTATTAGTTTAAGTCTCTAAAACACTAAATCCGTATCCTGAACAGATTGAAAATTGTGTGAAAATTTAAAGTGGATCAGTATATCGACAATCTAAGTGAAATGTTTAATTCTGTGTATGTAATTAAAGCTTAACGGAACTTGTGACTTGTCGAATAGCTGATATGATTCCCTAACACGCCTATCCAAAAATATGTTTTTAAATAGTTTACTTTTACTGCATTTTATTTCTGTATTTCATTTCTAGTTTAGAAGCTTTCTTAAAAATCCAAAAAGATTTTTCATTTCTGCTTTATTTTTGACAAACCAAAGTGGAGAGTTGATCTTCGGATTCGAAAGTTGAAAGCAGATGCAGGAGATTTCTGGACTGGAAGATGAGTGGTGAGCTGAAACATGATAAGTTTGAGAAGTTGATTAGTTGAAGCAAGTTCATTAACTTGAAACTTGTAAATTTTCAGAATTAATCAAACTAAACAAAAAGTCAGTGTGAATTATCTCTGATCAACCAAGGTCATTAAATTGGACTTGGTAGACAAATTGAGTAATCAGGGTCATTAACTTGGACCTGAATACTTAAGTGGATTTCTAACACTGAAGGTTAAAAGGTAAGTTTGGATTGAAACTATTATTGTTATATATCTTATATTTAGGTAGAGATCGTGCAGGTAACAGGAATCCCCATGGCAACTAAATGTTAAAGTTTGAACCAGAATTTCAAGTCCCAGCATTCCGAGAGGGGGAGTCTGCGAAAGGGGGAGTTAGAGTTCTGGATCAACAGTCAAAGGGGAGTCTGTAGATGGAGCTAGATTGAATTCCTAAACCTGTGAAGAGGAGCTTTACAATGACTAAATTTGGAGAGAGACGAAGACTAAAGACTCGACGCCGAAGACTTCGTCAACATCCAAGGGGGAGTCTGTTGGTGCACTGAATGTCTGTTAACTACGTCTTATCGAGTCTTATATCTAGATAGGTTAAATGAGTGCATAATAGTGTTTAATTAGGGTTTAGTCATGATTTAGAAAGTCAGTCCGTTTGAAGACAACCAGTCTGTTTGAGGATGGTCGGTTCGTTTGAAAGTGTCCATCCGATTGTAAATGTCCATCCGTTTGAAGAGTGCTCCGTTTGAACATATATGTGTCATCTTCAAACAGAATGTCGACTAGTATATATAGGTTGAGTGTTGTCTCGTTTGAAACGGACATGTATGTGTGTGTGAGCGAAGGTGCTGTCGGAGTTTTGTCAGAATACAATGTAAAAGCTCGCAATCAGTAATAGAAAGAAAGATTAAAAGGATACAAGCTGTTTTGACATTGTTTACTTTGATTCCGCCTCTGTAAACAATGATGATCTGCCTTTACTGACTGTTTAGGGTCACGGACATGATCCAACAATTTCTTGAATAAAAACCGAACAAACATCACAATAAAGCTTGGAACCATGGTGATTTCAAGCTCTAATGGAGGTGTTGAGGAAAAATTGAAGAAGAAGGCAATGGACAAAAGTTGAAAAGAGAATATGGTTGTTGAGAACCTTCTTTAGAATATACCTAGGATGGTATATGTGAAAATCTCACCAGATCTTTGTCTTTGGAGTGGTCCAAATGTGAAGGAATCTTGCTGCCTTTATAGAAAACGACAGCACGCTGCACACGGCCCCGTGTCGGCTGGACACGGCCCCGTGTGCAGACAAGATCCTGACACATTTTGTTCGTATTCTGACAAAAAGTCAGACGGGAATCTTTCGGTAGACACGGGGGCGTGCTGACATGGACACGGCCCCATGTCTAGAGGCTGTTTATGGAGTTTCGTTTATTTTTAAGGAATTTATCTGGATCGGGTGGTTCCTTACTGGATGGAACAACACCGAAGTGCTAAAGATACCTTAATTGCTCAAGATTTAGACAAGAACGCATGAGGTTATCGGTAAGGGTGATTCCTATGCTAAATGTAGGTGGACAAGTCCAACCCTGTGCCGGGCTCTCGTTAAAGAAGGTGTATGTTGAATCGCTCAGGTCTATGTATGCATCGAACGAAGTCTATGGGGAGTACTTCATGGCACAATCAACACAGGGACGACTATCGCTCAAGTCTTCGTAAAAGTTAGAGGTGATTTCGGGAACAACGAAGTTGTTTTTATCCGAATACGGTCCCAATAATTCTTCTTGGGTATCGTCTTGAGGTGAATTAATGATATCCATCTCAAGTTCTTTTACCCAATTTAGAATTAGATCTTCCATTTGAAATAATTCATCAAGAAGCATTTCTCCTAGAAGGGTCGATTGAGAGCATTCGAGGGAGAGATAAGGATTATTTTTACTTTCGCCCCTCTTAAGGCTACAAGAAAACAATGGGTCTATATAGTGGGGCTTGTAATTTAAAAAAGAGCATTCTAAATCTTTATGATTTCCACCACATATTTGACACCACGTACCATTTGTTGGTGCATGTTTGTGACAACAACTTAGATTTGGTCTTTGGATATCTTGTAATTAGTTAAACGATAAACAGTTAGCGGGTTTAGCTTTGTATTAGTGAGATAATAGAGTTTGGGCTAAACAAAATGTATGGGGGCGAATTGGGCTTGTCCAATTCGCAGTCCATGATGTTTAACCTTGGCCCAAGTTGTAACCTTGTGTTATATAAACAAGGTTAGGCTTTAGGGTTTAGGTGAATCAGCCAAAAACAGTTTGTGTGAGAGAATTCGTGAAGGCTCTAGGGTTTGGACGAATTTGTGGTCTTGATTGATTGTAATTCGTTAAGATTGATAATCAATAAAGACCGGTTTGAAAGTGATTTGCTGTTTCTGTTTCCTACACGTTTTTTGCTACATTCTGATCAAGAGGGTTCCGCACTCTTGATTGGAAAGAAAATTCTGTGAAGATCCATACACGAATAGGGGACCTACAATTGGTATCAGAGCATTAGGCTCTTGGAGGCTCGGTTCAGAATTGCAGACTGCAGATTCGGGTGGAAGACTAAGAAATTTCAAAAATTTTGAAACCTGAAAACTATGGTTTCGAAATTTTGTGGGTTTGATAATTTTCGAAATTTTTGTTTAATCATATTTGACTGTTTTGATCTTCTGTTTTTGTTTGATTGCTGTTTTGCAGGTTTTAGGTTTTTCAGGAAAGTTTTGGTTGATTCTGGAAGAGTTTCTGGAAGAGTTTTTGGCTGAGAAACTTGAAGATTCGAAGATTGTTCTTCGTGTTCTTCATTAAGTTCATCAGAATTTTGTCAAAACTTTGCTGATTTGCTTGTTTGATTTTGCAGATTTGTGTTGGAGAAGAGATAGAATCATCAGAATTTTCGAAAAGATTAAGTTTCCAGAAATACAGACCAGCGAAATTACTAGACCTGCGAATTTATAATACCTGCGAAATTATCGGCGAAATAAATCCAAAGGCGACTTTGGTAACCGTGTGATTGTCCACAGCGAAATCATCACGGTTTCAGCGACTTACCAGTCGTCGTAATAGCGAACTGGTTACCCGGCGAAATTGTTGACTGAGCGAAATTAACAGACTTGTCAGCGAACTTGACTTGTTAGCGAAGCAGACCTAGCGAAATTAACAACACCCCCAGCGAAATTAAGGCAGCGAATTTAATTTAAGTGGTGGACTATTTTCTGGCAAGCGTCGATAAAATTTAAGTGTTTTGCAAATAGAAATTGATATGTAGCTCGTTAGACAGAACCGTTTGGACTCTGGAAAATCCTGATTTCGGTTTTTGACATTAGATATCATTGGATTCGTCTTTTCGAGACGATTCTAACGGTATAATTTGGTAACCACTGTTTTCGGAGATATTTTGTACGGTTTTTATCGGTACGGTTACGGTAAAACGTGTTTGAAGATGGTCAGAATGGATAAGTTCAGTGAGACTATTAAGAATTGGCCAAAGCTTACAAATGTTAAAGAATATGCTGTCACACCCCCAAAATCCACACGCGGAGTATCACCGCTTGGAGGCGTGACTGACCAGGATCAAGCCATCAATCATATCAAACATAGTTTTTAAATGTAAAAGTAGAAAAAATGTAATTCATCTTGACATGACTGATGTTCATAACCAAACATTGTTTAAGTAGCGGAAGCATAATAATGAAAACCCAAAGTAAGTTATAAGTTCAAATATCGTCTACGATCCGTATCCCACAACGACCTGCTCCTCCCTGTGCAAGCTCCATATGTACCTATGGTCCTGCAAGGCATGTAAGAGAGAGAGTCAACAACTAGTTGAGCGAGTTCACAGTTGGTTATTTAGTTATAATGTTCGTATCGTAAATCGTATGTAATAGCATCGCGGCCCTCTAGGCATGTTTGCGAAGTTTAGTGGGGGTTTCCCATGTTTTATAGACTAGTTATATTTGTATCGCGGCCCTCCAGGCATGTTTGCGAAGATTAAAGTATAGTTCGCGGCCATTCCAGGCATGTTTGCGAAGATTAAAGTATAGTTCGCGGCCATTCCAGGCATGTTTGCGAAGATTGTTCTAGTATAGTTCGCGGCCATTCCAGGCATGTTTGCGAAGATTGTTCTAGTATAGTTCGCGGCCATTCCAGGCATGTTTGCGAAGATTGTTCTAGTATAGTTCGCGGCCATTCCAGGCATGTTTGCGAAGATTGTTCTAGTATAGTTCGCGGCCATTCCAGGCATGTTTGCGAAGATTTTTCTAGTATATGTATCACAAGTCTAGTAGTATCTACCATTGACCTTCCTCTCCCGAGGTCAATGGTATGTAATTCCGATAACTCTTAAGCGTAAATAATCAATCAACCCATTCCCATCCCCGGGAATCCCATGCCTTGGTAGAAGTGTGAACTCACCTTGTTTTGCTCGGTATGCTAGGTATGTGCTCAAAGTAACTCAATCACGTCCTAGAGTATGCATGTATAGAATAATCAGTTTGAGTTCAAGTCGTTCACGTATAGACACACAGTTGATAAGCAAGTAACATGTAGCACGTATTTGAGATCATACACATGATGGTTACACTTAACAGCAGTTAACTAACTCAGTTAACATTTGAACAGAAAAATAAACAGTTACTGTGCAGAATATATATACAGGCGACGAAACACACTTTCGGCGAAACACAAATTGACGAAACACATTCTGTTTCGTCGTGGCCTTGTTTGGCGAGACAGGATTCTAATTCGTCGATGACTCTTGGCGAAACACATTCTGTTTCGCCGGGAGTCCTGTTTCGTCGGATGTCTGTTTCGCAGACATCAGTTACAGCAGATGCGAATAACACATAAACCCTAATCCTTCTAGCAGCCGTCATCAATAACAGAAATCATACGAAGGTCAATGTGCATACCGAATCATCATAAATCAATCATCCCAGAGTCATTGTCTAGCATAAACCCTAGTTTATGTGTATAACATATCAACATACAACATCATATCATTGTACCCTATCAAGATACTAACTTGGATTCATAATCAGAACATAATAACAATATCCAGAACCGAGCACTCGATTGTATTAAATTTCTCATACCATTTTATATAAATCCTACTACATCATACATATCAAAATCAATAACATCATAATCATACTCTTATCACAGTAGTAACGCACATCAATCATATACACAAGCAATAATCGTGATATCACAGAAGCATGGAATCGATTTACAAACACACACTAACCTATTCAAGATGAAGAAACAAGGATTCGAGAGCTAGGGATGATGGTGAACAATGGTTGTTGCCGTCGCCCAGAAGAGAGGGAGTTCTAGGGTTTTTCTGATTGCTTAACTTGTGAAACTGAACCCGTTTTACGTAAATATTCGCGAAATGACATTCTGGGCCGTACTGGGCTTTTGGCGAAACTGGGCTTGGCGAAACAGCCTGTTTCGTCGAGAAGGTGTTGACGAAACTGATCTGTTTCGTCGAGATCGATCTTGGCGAATCTCACTTGTTTCGTCGAGTTGTTTTATGGTTTACAAGTCTAAGTTTTCAAACAGTATGCAAGCTATCATATTACACATAACCATGCAAGTACACTACATTTTATCATAACACAAAGTGTACAGTTACGAAGTCAAACAGGTCAACAACTAAACAGTCAAAGTCAACGTGCAATAAATGCGAATAAAGAATGTCGGAAATTCGAGTTGTCACATTATCCCCAACTTGAAAGAAATTTCGTCCCGAAATTTAGCATGCGGTTACTGAGGAAGCTAATAGTGTGACGTTGTTTACCTGTTTCGTATCGCGGCTCCCCGAGCATGTATGCGAAGATTACTGGTTTTCTTGGGGTGTCACATTATCCCCCCGTTGATTTGGAATTTCGTCCCGAAATTCTGTATTGGTAGCTTCAGCCTCAGTAGTAGTTGCATTGGTTCCGAATAACTGGGGATATTTGGGTTCCATTTGATCTTCACGCTCCCAGGTGAACTCTGGGCCGCGGCGGGAGTTCCAACGAACTCGTACAAGAGGGATTCTCGTGTTCTTGGGGACCTTAACATCCCGGTCCGTGATTTCAACAGGTTCCTCGACGAAGTGCAACCGCTCGTCGATAGTGAGTTCCTTCAAGGGAACTATGTGGGTCTCATCTGACGTACACTTCTTCAGATTCGACACGTGAAAGACGTTGTGAACTGCACTGAGTTCAGGTGGTAAGTTCAGTTTGTAGGCCACTTTGCCTATTCTCTCAATAACTTCGAAAGGTCCAACATATCGTGGATTTAATTTGCCGCGTTTGCCAAAACGAACCACACCCTTCCAGGGTGAAACTTTAAGTAGCGCTCGATCCCCAACCTGGAATTCGAGTAGTTTCCTGTCTAAATCAGCGTATGCTTTCTGACGGTCGCGTGCTGCCGCCATGCGTTGTCGTATTTGTGCAATCTTTTCTGTGGTATCGACAACCATTTCTGGACCTGTGATTTGACTTTCCCCCACCTCTGCCCAACAGAGAGGTGACCGGCACTTACGCCCGTACAGTGCCTCGAATGGTGCAGCTTTAATGCTGGTGTGGTAGCTGTTGTTATACGAAGATTCCACAAGTGGCAGATGTTTTTCCCAACCATTGCCAAAGTCTATTACGCACGCCCGTAGCATGTCTTCTAGAGTTTGAATAGTGCGCTCAGACTGCCCATCTGTCTGAGGGTGATAAGCTGTGCTCATGTCTAAACGAGAGCCAAAAGATTTATGCATTGCTTGCCACAGTTCTGAAGTAAAACGTGTGTCACGATCAGAGATGATGGAGGTGGGCACTCCGTGCCTCGAGACCACTTCTTTCAAGTAAATGTCTGCTAAGATAGAGAACTTGTCTGTTTCTTTGATGGCCAAGAAATGAGCAGACTTTGTGAGTCGATCCACGATCACCCATAAAGTATCATTTCCGCGCTGAGATCTAGGTAGGCCAGTAACAAAGTCCATGGAAATTTGCTCCCATTTCCATTGTGGTATCTCAGGTTGTTGGAGTGGTCCTGACGGTTTCTGATATCCTGCCTTGACTCTCGCACAAGTCAAGCATTTGCTAACGTATGTGGCTATGTGGGCCTTCATGCTAGGCCACCAATATGTGGTTTTGATGTCGTGGTACATTTTATCCGAACCAGGATGTACCGAGTAGCGAGACTTGTGAGCTTCATCCATTACTAGCTCGCGTAAGTTGCCGTACAGTGGGACCCAAATGCGTCTTGTTACGTAATAAGCGCCGTCTGCCCTTTGTTCTAATCGTTGCCTCGAGCCGCGTAGGGCTTCAGCCCTGACGTTTTCTGGTTTCAATGCTTCTACCTGAGCATCTCGTATCTGTGAAGGAAGACTAGACTGAATAGTGAGTTGCAACGCTCGTACACGCCTAGGTGTAGTATCCTTTCGACTGAGGGCGTCGGCCACCACATTGGCTTTGCCCGGATGGTATTTTATAGCACATTCGTAATCGTTCAGTAACTCGACCCATCGACGTTGTCGCATGTTCAACTCTTTCTGTTTGAAGATATGTTCGAGGCTTCTGTGATCAGTGTAGATTGCGCACTTGGTACCATACAAATAGTGTCGCCATATCTTGAGTGCAAAAACAACCGCTCCCAGCTCTAGGTCGTGTGTCGTATAATTCCGTTCGTGAATCTTAAGTTGGCGCGAAGCATAAGCAATAACTTTATTCCGTTGCATCAGCACACATCCAAGACCTTGGATGGATGCGTCGCAGTAAACTACAAAATCGTCCGTGCCTTCAGGCAATGAGAGGATAGGTGCGCTACAAAGTCTATCCTTTAAGTGCTGAAACGCTGTATCCTGTGTATCACTCCAACGGTAAGCAACACTTTTCTGTGTCAGTAATGTAAGCGGCTGAGCAATCTTTGAGAAGTCTTTGATGAACCTTCTGTAATAACCCGCCAAACCCAAGAATTGGCGTATTTCTGTTGGTGTGCGAGGTGCAGGCCAGTTCTTGATCGAATCCACCTTGGATGGATCAACATGAATCCCATCCTTGTTTACCACGTGGCCTAAGAAGTGGACTTCACGAAGCCAGAAGTCGCATTTTGAAAACTTAGCGTATAGCTGTTCCGTTCGTAGAAGTTCCAGTATGAGTCGTAGGTGCTGCTCGTGTTCCTCCTGACTCTTCGAATAAATCAGGATGTCGTCTATGAAAACAATGACGAACTTGTCGAGATAGGGTTTGCACACCCTGTTCATAAGATCCATAAATACGGCAGGCGCGTTCGTTAGCCCAAATGGCATGACCATAAACTCGTAGTGGCCATAACGAGTTCTAAATGCTGTTTTAGAGACGTCCTCATCCCGGACTCTCAGCTGATGGTACCCTGACCTTAAGTCTATTTTGGAGTAGTAGCTCGACCCTTGCAACTGGTCGAATAAATCATCTATGCGCGGAAGAGGATAACGATTCTTGATCGTTACCTTGTTGAGTTCACGGTAGTCTATACACATCCTGAACGTACCGTCTTTCTTCTTTACGAATAACACTGGAGCTCCCCAGGGCGAAGAGCTAGGACGTATAAAACCCTTTTCCAAGAGTTCTTGTAGCTGCTTTGACAGTTCTTCCAATTCAGTTGGAGCTAAACGATAAGGTGCTCGAGCTATGGGTGCTGCTCCTGGAGCTTGCTCGATCTGAAATTCAACCTGACGGTGAGGCGGTAACCCAGGTAACTCTTCAGGAAACACTTGAGGAAAATCGCGTACTACAGGAATATCCTCAATCTTTTTTTTTTCTCTTTCTTCGACGTATCCGTAACGAGTGCTAAAACAGCTGTGTGGCCCTTTCGTAAGCACTTCTGAGCCTTCAAGAAGGATATGATGCCACTCACGACACCACTCTTGTCGCCTTGAACTTTGAGAGGTTCTTTACCAGAACGTGGGATACGAATGATCTTCTCCTTGCATAGGATCTCTGCTTGTTGTTGGGATAACCAATCCATACTAATGACGATGTCGACACTATCGCAACGCTGGGGTCATTCCTAGTATCACCCTGACCAATCACGAACACTCGACCCCTGGCACCATTGCCGTCGTTATTACCCCCGTTGTTGTCTTCCCTGGTTCCCGTTTCCTTGGTTGCGGTTCTGGTTCTGGTTTAACCGTGGGCAGTGTCTCTTGAAGAGACCTTCAGCACCACCCTGATAACATCCCTTGTTACCCTGCTGTTGCTGCTGATTCTGAAGATCTTGTGTCTGTTGTTGTTGGTTCTGGCTTGCAGGACGTGAGTTTCTACCATCTTTGGCTCCATGACCAAGCTTGTTGCATCATTGACAATGATTGCGTTTGCCCTGCCCGCTGTGGTGCAGGTTACATCGTTTGCGCTTAGGGTGGTTTCCCCCTGTATCCACCCTGCCCTTGGATACTAAATGTTGCTGATCAGGACTTTAGTTGTCATCGACCTTTCACTGCTGTGCCTGGGACAGAATCGTAGTCGAACCCTTGCTAGAGGTTCCATCCCACTTTCATCCGTTGTTACTGAGGGTAGCAGAAGTAGTTGAAGTAGTAGTGGTAGTAGTATCGCTGATACGTTGAGGCAGCTTGTTCTGTCCCACTGCCTGGTCTGTGAGACGATGAGCAAGATGAGTAACATCTTGAATAGTAGCAAGTTTAGCTGTCATCACATGGTTTTGAATTCCTAATACTAAGCCTTTGAGGTACAGCTCAAAGCTCTTTATGGGAGGATCCACCATAGTTGAACACAAAATTGCCAGTTTGTTGGATCGTTATCGTGTACGCCTCTATTTCTGACCCCGTCATCTTCATGTTAAAGGACTCCACTTCCAACTTGTGGATGGCATCATAACTATTGTATTCACGTTTGATAGGTTCCTTAAAATCATTCCATGGGGTGACATTAGCAGCCGCCAGCCCCAGCATCTGAACTTGCGCGTTCCACCAAGTTATCGCAGTGCCTTCGAGAGTATCAGTGGCATATTTCACCTTACGAGCCTCGGGTCATTCTCACACTCGATGACCGATTCAAGTTCCTCGAACTAATGGAGGAGTCCAACAGCTCCTTCAGTGTCGCTGAAAGTAGTAGGACGACAGTCCATAAAAGTCTGGTGTGTGCATACAGGTGGCTGAGCGTGTTGACTTGTCGTGTGCGCAAGAGTAATCAAAATTAAGCACCAGTGTTGAGTTACGAGAGTAGGATCTAAAGATCCTAGAGTAAGTGGTGATGGCAGGTTACACCTCCTGCCTCGGCAGCTGCGAGTGCTGCAGTAACTTGTTCAGTGATCGAAGCCGCCAACCGGGCTTGAGTTAGGTTAACGCGTCCACCCATGATCTTGACATCAAGAAGAACATGTGGGTGAGAGGTTCGCGAATAGTGCGAAGAGAGTGAGCACATAAGCGTTTTCAAGCAGTAACGAATAGTAGGCAATGTAATCTAAGCATACCACGAGCAAAGTTCTATGTAGTTCTTGCATGTAGGTAAAGTAACATGAATAGTAATACCTATGGTGTTGAGCCTTGCACGTGGAGCGAAGCGTCGTTGTGGATCGTTGAGAGCACTGTTCTGGTTATAGTCTGGTTTTAACAAAATCGTTTTCCCTTTATTAAAACCAAGTTCTCTATAACCTATGGCTCTGATACCAATCTGTCACACCCCCAAAATCCACACGCGGAGTATCACCGCTTGGAGGCGTGACTGACCAGGATCAAGCCATCAATCATATCAAACATAGTTTTTAAATGTAAAAGTAGAAAAAATGTAATTCATCTTGACATGACTGATGTTCATAACCAAACATTGTTTAAGTAGCGGAAGCATAATAATGAAAACCCAAAGTAAGTTATAAGTTCAAATATCGTCTACGATCCGTATCCCACAACGACCTGCTCCTCCCTGTGCAAGCTCCATATGTACCTATGGTCCTGCAAGGCATGTAAGAGAGAGAGTCAACAACTAGTTGAGCGAGTTCACAGTTGGTTATTTAGTTATAATGTTCGTATCGTAAATCGTATGTAATAGCATCGCGGCCCTCTAGGCATGTTTGCGAAGTTTAGTGGGGGTTTCCCATGTTTTATAGACTAGTTATATTTGTATCGCGGCCCTCCAGGCATGTTTGCGAAGATTAAAGTATAGTTCGCGGCCATTCCAGGCATGTTTGCGAAGATTAAAGTATAGTTCGCGGCCATTCCAGGCATGTTTGCGAAGATTGTTCTAGTATAGTTCGCGGCCATTCCAGGCATGTTTGCGAAGATTGTTCTAGTATAGTTCGCGGCCATTCCAGGCCATTCCAGGCATGTTTGCGAAGATTGTTCTAGTATAGTTCGCGGCCATTCCAGGCATGTTTGCGAAGATTGTTCTAGTATAGTTCGCGGCCATTCCAGGCATGTTTGCGAAGATTGTTCTAGTATAGTTCGCGGCCATTCCAGGCATGTTTGCGAAGATTGTTCTAGTATATGTATCACAAGTCTAGTAGTATCTACCATTGACCTTCCTCTCCCGAGGTCAATGGTATGTAATTCCGATAACTCTTAAGCGTAAATAATCAATCAACCCATTCCCATCCCCGGGAATCCCATGCCTTGGTAGAAGTGTGAACTCACCTTGTTTTGCTCGGTATGCTAGGTATGTGCTCAAAGTAACTCAATCACGTCCTAGAGTATGCATGTATAGAATAATCAGTTTGAGTTCAAGTCGTTCACGTATAGACACACAGTTGATAAGCAAGTAACATGTAGCACGTATTTGAGATCATACACATGATGGTTACACTTAACAGCAGTTAACTAACTCAGTTAACATTTGAACAGAAAAATAAACAGTTACTGTGCAGAATATATATACAGGCGACGAAACACACTTTCGGCGAAACACAAATTGACGAAACACATTCTGTTTCGTCGTGGCCTTGTTTGGCGAGACAGGATTCTAATTCGTCGATGACTCTTGGCGAAACACATTCTGTTTCGCCGGGAGTCCTGTTTCGTCGGATGTCTGTTTCGCAGACATCAGTTACAGCAGATGCGAATAACACATAAACCCTAATCCTTCTAGCAGCCGTCATCAATAACAGAAATCATACGAAGGTCAATGTGCATAACGAATCATCATAAATCAATCATCCCAGAGTCATTGTCTAGCATAAACCCTAGTTTATGTGTATAACATATCAACATACAACATCATATCATTGTACCCTATCAAGATACTAACTTGGATTCATAATCAGAACATAATAACAATATCCAGAACCGAGCACTCGATTGTATTAAATTTCTCATACCATTTTATATAAATCCTACTACATCATACATATCAAAATCAATAACATCATAATCATACTCTTATCACAGTAGTAACGCACATCAATCATATACACAAGCAATAATCGTGATATCACATAAGCATGGAATCGATTTACAAACACACACTAACCTATTCAAGATGAAGAAACAAGGATTCGAGAGCTAGGGATGATGGTGAACAATGGTTGTTGCCGTCGCCCAGAAGAGAGGGAGTTCTAGGGTTTTTCTGATTGCTTAACTTGTGAAACTGAACCCGTTTTACGTAAATATTCGCGAAATGACATTCTGGGTCGTACTGGGCTTTTGGCGAAACTGGGCTTGGCGAAACAACCTGTTTCGTCGAGAAGGTGTTGACGAAACTGATCTGTT
>JARYGA010035373.1:0-23590 GCA_030545235.1 Helianthus tuberosus | reverse complement strand
TTGGTTAGGGAAAGCATCGTCTAGACTCACGAATGAAAAAAAAAAAAAAAAAAAAAAAGAGAAAAAGTGAAAAAAAATGGAAAAAAAAAATTGATTGTAAACTCTCTTGGTCTTGATATAAGACGGTTGGGAATTGGTCCAGTGATCGTTCTCTTAGTCCTATAAGCTTGAGGTGGGAGTAGGTAGACCGTAAATTCTAGTGTGAGACCCTAGGTGGATTGACCGCACTTGAATTAAATTTACATGATAAGGGTTTAGGATTGGATTCGGGTTTAAAGGGATAAGTAAATTCGCAATCGGGGCTAACGCAAGCTTTGGTTTTAATAAGATATAACTAATTTTTGACCCAAGTGATTGTTCGTCTCTGATTCCGTTGCACAATTCTTTTTCGAGGACGAAAAAAGAGCAAGTGTGGGGATATTTGATGTATTGCAAAATACATCCTTTATTCGTGTATAGTTTGTACATTTTATCATTATTTATAGTTTAGTTTTATTTAGAATTACGTGCTATTGATCAAGTTCGTTTTTCCAGGTTTTGATACGTTACGTGGCTGAAAATTGAGTGGAAACGAGCTATATTGCTGAAGCATTACATCTTGGAACAAGTCACAAAGAGTTAGAATAATTCTTGAAAGCTTTTGGGAGTGAAAGTTGATTTCAGGATGCAAGTTGCTGCGAAAAAACACTCGTGGTGTAGCACCACGGGTAGGAGGTCAGTTGCTCACGCTACACCACCAACAATCAACAAAAAATCTGATATAGGAGGTGCTGGTGTAGCACCAGCACAAAGGGAAGACCCCATCGCGCTACACCACGGGTTGGCTGACGAAATTAGGTGTTTATGGCTAGGGTTTCATATATAATCATGAGTTAATGATCATTAAGGATCATCTTACGAAAAAAGAAACCCTAGGGCGACATTTGGAGCAGATTTTGAGGCTTTCGGAGAGTTTTAGCTTACGGGAATCAATTGGTTGAAGCTTGGAGCGTGGAAGTGAAGATTGTTCGGGTTTTATCTCCCGGTTTTCTTTAATTTCGTGTTTTCAATATTTTTCCAATGAATTCTTGTGTTGAACTTGATTTGTTTACTATAGACAACATGTTTCTTGGCTAAACCCTAGATACTACCTAGACAAGATGATGGTTTGATTAAAGTTTGAATCTTTTAACGGTTTTATTGTTTATGGATTGATCTTTAAAAGTAAAGTGTTCTAGAATTTCTGATTTGGTGCGTATGCGTATTTACTTTTGATTGTTGATTATTGACTGTTTCACATAGATTTTGGTGAATGTCTTTCACATAATAAATTTATGTTGATTATTTGATTCCTTGCGGGTTCGGGTGATCTTTGGGTAAATTGGCCAATAGCCTTAGAAACAGTAATTAAAATACAATTAGAATTAAATATTCTGCTTAACTTGTCGCTGAGATGCTCGAGTTAGTTATTAGGTCTCAGTGCAATATATAGCTAAGATAGATTTTTAGAGAAGTCGGTTTTAGTTCCCTAATTGCATTTGTGTCTAGTAAACCAAGTTAGAACCTAGAATTGCCTTAGATTGTCGCGTTGAGAGGTAGATAGTCGTATTAAGGCACTTTTAGAGTCGTTAGAGGACTGAGAGCAAGTCTAACAGTCGGTGTTCATAACAACCTTGTAGGGTTTCCTAGGTTTCTTCCTGAGAAGGGTCGGGAAGTCTTAGCATTGAAATACCTTAAGGTTTAGTATTTTACGATCCCGGCTCCATACAACAATAATACCGTTAGAAGTCCATTCCTAGTTAAACTGGATTCAAGTCTAGGTAGTCGTTAATCTCATCTGAATCAACCCTTAGTCTTCGTTCGTGTCTTAGTTTAATTTCATTTTAATTTCAATTTTAGGATTTTAGTAAACCCCCCTTTAAAACACAACAATTGTTAAGTCGTGTCAGTGTCTAGTCTAAATAAAGTCGTTAACGTAATTAATTAGAGTCCTTGTGGGTTCGACATCCGGACTTACTTTTCTTTGCTAGAGTCGACCGGTTCACTTGCCGGTGAGTAGTTTAGTCAAGTTAGAGAGTCTAGATTTTTATTACTTGAGTCTTAATTTAGGGTTATTTTAGTTTATTTAGTTGAACTACTTATTCCACATCATACAGCATAAGAGCGATTACAATGGCTTCTATCTTATTTTTATCTGGCGCCGTGTCACCTGGTGACGATGGTCATACCACTATTGGGTCTTTCCCCAAGTAGTGATGATTATCACTGTTAGGATTTATTAGCCTAACCCGTGAGAAATTTAGTAATGTGCACAATACCCCAATTAGCCAGTGATTCAAGATAACCATGACTTAATCCCTGTAATTATAACTTTTGAAAATGCTTGGAGTATTGTAAAATACTGTTGATAAAAAGAGAATGACTCACATTGCAGATTTAAACGGGCAGAGTTTAGCCTACTGATTTGCCTTGTGACCTAATTTAAATAACAATGCACACGAACTAGGTCAGTAACTAATATAGCATTTACGATAACTCACGAGACTAAAACCCTTACAACAAATGACAAAGCGCAATACTTAAACATCCGTCGAATTCATGACTAATGACAAAGTATGGCCCTAATGTGGGCAGCACTTAAACATCCATCGGATAGTTTCAATCAATCGGACATTGAATCGTAGCAGCGATCGAGTTAATGCCCTGTATCGTAGCAACGTCTTGCTATTGTAAAAGTAAATTTCGAATTTAAGCAGCCAAACTTCGTTTTTGAGAAATGTTTTCGACATCAGTGAACTGCTCATGACCCGTTCTATTTATAGGTGAAATTTAGGGTTCACGCGGCCCGCGTGAACCTTAGCTTACTTACGCGGCCCGCGAGGGCACCTAGTCATAGATTAGGGCATCCGTGTCACTGGTAGGCATGCCACGTGGTTGACACGTGGATCTGGATGCTTATCCGGTCAACTCCAGATTGACGCGGCCCGCGTGGAGATATGCTTAACCTTTACGCGGCCCGCCTGAAGACCAAGAATCTTGATTTCTTGGTTTTTCATGCATAGTAGGGTTTCAGGGGTCCGGGTTCGCACTTACGGGTCAATTTAGGACATTTTTGAAGGTCCTTACATCCTCCCCACCTTATTTAAAATCTCGTCCTCGAGATTTACTGAAATAAGTGAGGATACTTTCGTTTCATCTCCGATTCTAGCTCCCAAGTGTATTCGGGTCATCTCTTTGAATCCCACTTGACTTTGACTAGTACTAGTCTTTTGTGCTTTAGAAACTTGACTTTCCAGTCTTCTATTTGAAGCGGTTTCTCTACGAACTTCAACTTTTCATTTACCTCTATATCTTGAAGAGGTACTACCAGAGATTCGTCCGATAAACATTTCTTGAGATTGGATACATGAAATACGTCATGTATTCCAGTTAGCTCCTCTGGTAGTTGTAAGCGATAAGCAACTGGTCCTATACGTTGGATTACTGGAAATGGTCCTACGTACCTTGGACTTAGTTTTCCTTTCTTACCGAATCGAACTACTCCTTTCCAAAGAGAAACTTTTAAGAGTACTTTGTCTCCAACTTGAAACTCTTGTGGCTTGCGTCGATTATCGGCATAATTTTTCTGGCGATCTCGAGCCGTTTTCAGTCTTTCCTTAATTTGAGTGATTTTGTCGGTAGTTTCTTGCACAATTTCAGGACCTGATAATTGACTTTCTCCTATTTCTGCCCAACAAACTGGAGTCCTACACTTGTGTCTATACAGTGCTTCAAATGGGGCAACTTCAATGCTTGAATGATAACTATTGTTATAGGAGAATTCAATTAAGGGTAGGTGGTCATCTCAGTTTCCACCAAAATCTATTACACATGCCCTAATATGTCATCCAGGGTTTGGACAGTTCTTTCACTTTGCCCATCTGTTTGAGGATGGTATGCAGTGCTTAATTTTAGTCGAGTTCCCATTGCTTCCTGGAAACTTGTCCAGAAGTGGGAAGTGAAACGACTATCCCTATCCGATACAATGGAGAGTGGAACTCCATGTAAGGATACTACTTCATCTACATACAACTTTGCCAACCTTTCCATACTAAAGGTTTCTTTCATGGGTAGAAAATGAGCTGATTTGGTTAATCGATCTACAATTACCCAAATCGCATCATTACCTTTTCGGGTTTTGGGCAACTTAGTAACAAAGTCCATTGTTATGAGTTCCCATTTCCATACAGGCATTTCTAATTGTTGTAGTAGACCTGATGGTTTCTGGTGTTCTGCCTTAACTTGTGAACAAGTAAGACACTTAGAAACATATCTAGCTATGTCCTTTTTCATTCCTATCCACCAGAAGTTATTTCTTAAATCTTGGTACATTTTATTGTTACCAGGATGCATGGTATACCTAGATTTATGGGCTTCCTCTAAAATCTTATTTCTTAATTCTCCTTGCTTAGGTACCCAAATTCTTTTCTTATGGAATCTCCATATTCCATCATTTCCTTGCTTTAATTCTTTTATTCGTCCTTTCATTCCTTCAGCATCATCCTTGATTGTTGTTTCTTGAATGCTTTTCCGTTGTTTCATTAAGTCTAATTGTAAACTTAATCTAAGAGCACGAACTCGTCGTTGTTTCTCATGATACTTATGACTTAAAGCATCAGCAACTACGTTTGCTTTTCCTTCGTGATATTGAATATCACAGTCGTAGTCACTTAGGATTTCCATCCATCTCCTTTACCTCATGTTCAATTCTTTTTGCCCAAATATGTATCTTAAGCTCTTATGATCTGTATAGATAGTAAACTTACTTCCATACAAATAGTGTCTCCAAATCTTAAGGGCAAAAATTATGGCTCCTAACTCTAGATCATGAGTTGTATAGTTTTCCTCATGTTTTTTCAATTGCCTTGATGCATACGCAATTACCTTCTTGCGTTGCATTAGCACACATCCTAATCCTAGTTTTGAAGCATCATAGTATACTTCAAAATCTTATGTTCCTTCTGGTAAAGCTAAAATTGGAGCATTTGTTAATTTCTGCTTTAAGATCTTAAAACCTTCTTCTTGTTTAGGTCCCCATTCAAACTTAACTGCTTTACATGTTAGCTTAGTTAATGATACAGCTATTTTAGAGAAATCTTTAATAAAGCGCCTATAGTATCCGGCTAACCCTATAAAACTTCTAATTTCCATAGCTGACTGCGGGACCTTCCATTTGGTGATCGCTTCTATCTTAGCAGGATCTACGTGAATGCCTTCGTGATTCACCATGTGTCCTAAAAATTGTACTTCTTGCAGCCAAAATTCACACTTCGAGAATTTGGCATAAAGCTTTTCCTTTCTTAACAATGTTAAGAGTACATGTAGGTGTTCACAATGTTCCTCCTGGCTTTTGGAATAAATAAGTATATCGTCGATGAAGACAATTACGAATTTATCCAAGTACGGTTTACAGATTCTATTCATCATGTCCATAAATGCTGCAGGAGCATTTGTTAGTCCAAAGGGCATGACTGTAAACTCGTAATGACTATACCTAGTTCTGAAAGCAGTTTTAGGTATGTCTTCTTCTTGTACCTTCAATTGATGATATCCGGAGCGTAAATCTATCTTAGAAAAATATCTAGCTCCCTGGAGTTGATAAAAAAGATCATCAATCCTAGGTAATGGATATCGATTCTTAATTGTAACCTTATTCAATTCCCTATAATCGATACACATTCTCATCGAACAATCTTTCTTTTTCACAAACAACACTGGAGCTCCCCACCGGGATGAACTAGGTTGTATAAATCCTTTGCTCGGTAACCCATCTTACTGCTTTTTCAATTCTAGCATTTCGGTGGGTGCTAACCGATAAGGTGCCTTAGCTATTGGTGTAGTTCCAGGAATTAGATGAATTCTAAATTCGACTTCCCTATTGGGTGGTAGTCCCGGTAGTTCTTCTGGGAATACATCTGGGTATTCTGCTACTATTGGAATTTCTTTAAGTTCTTTACTTTTCGTGTTAATGATTACCAAAATCATATACACTACTTCTCGTTTTCTTGAATAACTGGCCAACTTCATTACTGAAATGAATTTCAGTGGCTTACGTGGCTTATCTCCTGTAATTACCACTAATTCTCCTGTGGGTGTACGAATTTCTATGGCATTTTTATCACAGAGAATTCGAGCATGGTTGGCTATTAACCAATCCATTCCTAATACCACATCGAATTCTGCTAAATTCATAGGTAACAGGTTTGCAGAAAATTCATGGCCTAAGAGTTCTATCTTTCCTTCTCGCAAAACCTTATCTATGTTAACAGAATTCCCATCTGTCGTTTCGACTGTAAAAATCTGCCTAAGGTTGGTTAATGGTAGTTTAAGAGCTTGGCAGAAAGAAGTATTTATAAAACTTTGGTTTGCACCAGAGTCAAATAATACTTTTGCATAAACGTCGTGAATTAGGAACGTACCAGTTATTACGTCAGGAATTAGCTCTGCTTCCTGAGTAGTCAACTGGAAGGCTCTTGCATTTTTCTTGGTAGTTCCTTCTGCAGGTTTGGCTTTATTGTCAGCTGGTTTGGCCAATTTCGGGCAGTCCGGCCTAAAATGTCCAGCTTCTCCACAGTTATAGCATATTGTTGCTCTCTTCTTTCTGCAATCTTCTTCTTGGTGCCCCGGGATTTTGCAGAAATTGCAATACCCTTTGCATCTTCCAAAATGCTTCCTTTTACAGGCATTGCAAAATGGAATGGTGGAAGATTGCCCAGTTCCCTTTTTCTTGAAATTACTACGGTTACCTATACGGAATCCCTAGGTAATCTTTTGGGTCACTTCCTTTTTCCGGGTTTCTTCTCTTGTGCGTACCAGTCCGTCAGTTGGGGTGTTAGCTAATTCCACAGCGTCTTCAATAGTGCGGGGTCTCGCAGCTTTGACGATATCTCGAATTTCGCCAATCAATCCCCAAATATAGCGGGAAATAAGTACCGGCTCTGGGTTGGTACCACTCTCGCATACTCGAAGAATGTCAAAGTATATCCTCGATAGTCTACATCCACCATCCGGTGGTTCAAGAATTTATTCGTCATTTGTTCCTTTTCATATTCGGGACAGAATTTTCTTTCCACTAGCTGTTTAAATTCTTCCCAACTCATGGCATAGGCCATATTTCTTCCTTTGGCTTGAAGTACCGTATTCCACCATTCTAGCGCCCCTTCTTTAAAAAGATGCGACGCATACATGACCTTGTCTTCCTCGACACATTTACTTATCATAATTACTGCTTCGGTTTTCTCTAACCAACGCAGTGCAGCAGTCGCCCCTTCATTTCCTGCAAATTCAGCTGGTTTACAGGCAAGAAATTCTTTATAAGTGCAACCAGGTGTTGCAGCTTTCATTCTTTTGAGAATTGGGGCTTGCAGTACATCATTGTTATTATTATTAGTATGGTTGCCTCCTCCGTTTACACTATTACTGAAATTGTCACCGTGTGTACGTTTGCTAGGAATAATTTGTTGAGGTGCAACTGGATTTCGAGCAGCAGCAAGAATTGCTAGAATAGCATTGGCTATTCCCTGAGCAATGATATTCTCGATATCTTGCCTATTTAGAAATTGATCTTCATGGTTTTGTTCAGATTGGTTAACTTCGTTAACAGGTTCATTACCAGCGTGTTCCATCTGGTAATTAATATATATATAAGTGATTAGCATAAAATAATTAATAACTAGACATAACAAAATACTCGCACATAATCACATTTAACACATATAGCCAAAATTGTCGATTTCTCGACTTCCATTTTTATATATTATATTATGCTTCCGTACATACTTGTTATCTTACAAAAGTTTTATTTTTAAGTTATTTCACAGGATTATATTTTACTACTATTATTATTATACAACCATAACCATGCCGTCACACCATCCCATCAGCTGGCATCTCAGAAGCGACGCTCCCTCTCGTCGTACTTCCAGGATATCTTTTCTCCTATATCCCTAATTCGGTTCCCTGCATCAATCAGCTCCTCGCCATACTGGCGGAGTTCAGCCAAGTTCTCGGAGCTCATAGGGGGTGTAGTGGAGGCTCCGGGTCAAATTGAGGGAAAAAGGTATCAGGGTTATTTAGGAGATTCTGGAACTGCCAGTCGGTGATCCACCATTCTTCTAATTCTGCTGATAGAGGTTGGGTGTGGATAATAGGATCTGGGATTTCGGGCTCTAGGTCAACTGGAAGTTGTGCTTCCGCAGGGTAATTAAAAAGGTTTTCACCGGCAGGTCCGATGAGATCACTAAGTGCTAGTTTATGATCCAACTCTTCCCAGGGTGGCATTTCCTGGTTTTGCCTAGAACTTTCTCCAATCTCTATTTCATTGCCTTTACCTTTGGGATCCTCTGTCTTTATAACTTTCCGTGTCGCTGGTTTCCTCCTGCGCACACGCCTCTAGCCCACAATTCTTCTTCTTTTCTTTGGCTTAGGTTTCTCCGGAGGTTGAGTTTGAAATTTCATAGGTTCCTCTATGTCAGCACAATACCCGTTAAAGTCTCTGGAAACTTCCACATTAACAGGATAGAGATTGAGATTCTCAAGAGCTTCAAACAATTCATTCATGATGTTTAGCAGTTATGAAGAAACACAAAATCTAGGTTAAAGTTTGTAATTTGAATTTTCACATAATCACAGAATGGCAATCAAAAATTTACTATTTAATTACAAACCTCTAATAAATCATTTTATTGAAACAAAATATTTATATTTAGTACAACTAAAATTCGAAATATACTAGTGGTTATTTATTATATTTAAAGTTTCTGGCTTGTAGGTGACATAGGTGCTTTACGAACAAATATTCCCTCCTCAGTATCTGCTGAGTATCTTGAGGAATTTGATTGGGATGAAGTTCCCTTATCTTTCGGTGAACTATCTAATTTAAGATAGATATCCGAAATTCTTTGCTTACCCATACTGTATATTAACAGATAGTCAAGATAGAAAAATATAGTCACAAAATGACAATCAGAAAATTAAATATATTAAATACTTAATAGGCTTAAATCAGTGGCTCTGATACCACCTTTTTCCTGTCACGGCCCCAGCCCCGGTTTTACCCGGTCAGGAGCCGCGGGACAGGAACCCGTGGTATTTATTAATTGATGCGACAGCAGAAGATTCAACAGGATCTTTTAAATCTTGAAAATGCCCGATTATTTTATTTCATAATTCGGGATAAACCCCGTAATTTACAATAGAGGAATTTTACTAGGAAATTCCCTGATTTATAAAAACATGTTTATTTATTTTAACTGAGCCACCTCTTCAAGCTTGTTAGTGCTTCATAGCACGTTTTCCTTGATTTACAGCAGGTCGCCTGAAACATATTTTAAAAATATTTTATCAGCGGGCAAATACTGGCAAGTCATTCAAATTTGATAAAATGACACAGAGTTATAAATTACAGCATAAAAGCGATTACAATGGCTTCTATCTTATTTTTATCTGGCGCCGTGTCACCTGGTGACGATGGTCATACCACTATTGGGTCTTTCCCCAAGTAGTGATGATTATCACTGTTAGGATTTATTAGCCTAACCCGTGAGAAATTTAGTAATGTGCACAATACCCTAATTAGCCAGTGATTCAAGATAACCATGACTTAATCCCTGTAATTATAACTTTTGAAAATGCTTGGAGTATTGTAAAATACTGTTGATAAAAAGAGAATGACTCACATTGCATATTTAAACGGGCAGAGTTTAGCCTACTGATTAGCCTTGTAACCTAATTTAAATAACAATGCACACGAACTAGGTCAGTAACTAATACAGCATTTACGATAACTCACGAGACTAAAACCCTCACAACGAATGACAAAGCGCAATACTTAAACATCCGTCGAATTCACGACTAGTGACAAAGTATGGCCCTAATGTGGACAACACTTAAACATCCATCGGATAGTTTCAATCAATCGGACATTGAATCGTAGCAGCGATCGAGTTAATACCCTGTATCGTAGCGGCGCCTTGCTATTGTAAAAGTAAATTTCGAATTTAAGTTGCCAAACTTCATTTTTGAGAAATGTTTTCGACATCAGTGAACTGCTCATGACCCGTTCTATTTATAGGTGAAATTTGGGGTTCACGCGTTACGCGGCCCGCGAGGGCACCTAGTCATAGATTAGGGCATCCGTGTCACTGGTAGGCATGCCACGTGGTTGACACGTGGATCTGGATGCTTATCCGGTCAACTCCACATTGACGCGGCCCGCGTAGAGATATGCTTAACCTTTACGCGGCTCTCCTGAAGACCAAGAATCTTGATTTCTTGGGTTTTCATGCACAGTAGGGTTTCAGGGGTCTGGGTTCGCACTTACGGGTCAATTTAGGACATTTTTGAAGGTCCTTACAGGAAATCTTTGGGCTGCATAACATTTGGACTCGCACACTCATGTAAGAGTCGCACACCCTTAACGGGCCCATATATTGGGCCGTACATTTGAACAGTACCCATGTTGGACTATTAACTTACGATTACGTGTTGACTGTTATGCTATATGTGCTATGCCATGATCATTGCTTGTATGCAACTTGTTAGTATACGTGTAGAACAATACGTGTGTTACTTGAATATGAACCTGACTTCTATGGTAACCATAATAGGACGTCGTTGACCACATTAGCTCAAGTTACTTTTATCTGTCGAGCTAATCTAAGGTGAGTTCACACTTTTCTTAAAAGCATGTAATTCCCGGTGGTTTGGGAATGGGTTAAACAACAACTATCCCCCTTGGGTGGGATGCAACATGCGTATTCTCCTTGGGTAGAATACGTACAACTCGTCCTCCTGGTGAAGGACGACAACGGTTATAATACATGTCTTAAGCATACTAGACAACAACTCTATCTTAAAGTCCCCACTCATTTTTATATCGACTTAATCGCCGGGCTAATGGCGAACGGGTTATTAGTTAAATAGCGCTATTAGGTTTGACAAGCCTCACACTGTGCCGCAGAGGACGGGAGTGGACTAATATACTTGGGCACTTAGTCAATGATGATAGACATTGACTCGAGGCACACAACATAACTACAGTCAGTAGTCGGTATGGTACGGGTCTAGTGGTTTAAAACAGTGGGGTAGCTCCCCATGGCATGTTTTTATAAAGAACAAAGGAACTTAACTACTTATTGTTTTTTGAACAACACTAAACAAACAACTGTGAACTCGCCAACTCTATGTTGACACACTAATGCATGCTTTGAAGGTCGTTAGGTACATGGTTGGATCTTGCAAGAGGAGTGGAAGTTGTGGCAGGAAACCAACTGTTAGGTTCCCACTAATGAACATTATGATTTTTAAACTGCTTTATGGGTTTTAAATTTATGCTTCCGCTAGCACTTAAACTTGGTTTGGGATATTGTTTTCGTAAACATTAAACGTTTGGATTGTGATGGTTTTACTTTAATTTTACTTATCGTTTAGTATGATTAGTGGTATGATCCTGGTCAGTCACACGCCTCGCGGTAATACTCCGCATGGGGATTTTGGGGGTGTGACATATATGACTATACGATGCGTATTAGCCCCCTGAATTCTCAAAATAACCATTGTATAGGCCTATACGATGCGTATTAACCCCCTGAATTCTCAAATAACCCCCTCTTATTTTGAGAATTCAGGGGGTTAATACGCATCGTATAGGCCTATACGATGGGTATTAGTACGTAAAACGATACAATTTTGGCCTATACGATCGTATTAGCCAAAATACCAAAACATGTATTTTTTTTGTTTTTCTCTGTTTGACGCGTATACGTGTCGTATTTTGACGAATATTGGCGTGTTGTGTCATTTTATGAAGTATACCTTCAACACTCGTCGTTTCGGTGACGTTCCTTCCGTGTGGTATCGTATTCTATGATTACGTGTAATTTTGTTTGGAATCCACTTGTACTCTAATGTGTCGTGTTGTATGTATACGCGTCGTACGATATCATTACTTGGCGTATTTTGTCGTTAAATGTCGTATTATGACGTATATTGTCAATATATTCCATATTATGGCATATATTGACCGTACGGGTCGTGTCGGTGACGTTTGGTATTGTCACGTTTATTGTCTGTAAGTGTCGTATTAGGGTGTAGATTGTATATACGTGTCGTGTTATCGCGTATTATGGCGTGGTATGTCTCTACTTGTCGTATTGTTCCGTATTATGGCGTAGTATGTCTCTACTTGTCGTATTGTTCCGTATTATGGCTTATTATGTCTATACGGTGACATATTTTGGTGTATATTACCGGTTACTTTACGTGTTGTATCTATTAAACAAACATAAAAACACTTTAAATACATGATACAAACAAAATACCTTTAAAATTACAAATTAACTGATGCAATACATATACAGGACCTTTACTACATCTATATATGCTCATACAGGACCTATAGCTCATCTATACTATACTACATTATACATGGTATTCTTAAAAAAAATTAAGGAAGTTTTTGTTTAAAAAAATCATTATTTTTTTAGAAAACTTTGTTAAAACAAGAAACAAATGTATAAAAAAATTGTAAAAAAAAAATAACTTCACCAATACGACTTGTATAGGTCTCGTCAAATAAACAAAATCTGACACATCAGTCTTTATTGGAAATTGAAAAAGTAATACCACTTGTATAGACGTATACGACCCATACTAAAGGTGTCGATTTAAGGCAGGATCACATTCTTGCGTACCTTTTTTTAGATTTAACTCTTTTTAAAATGGCGGGTGTTATGCCTTAACAATATAAACTTTTTTATTAATAATGAGTGAAAATCTAACATGATAGTATTTCAGACACGAGATGGTCCTGTACTGTTATGCTTTAATAATGCAACTTTACGCTTGTAGTACACACTGCAGGAACATCTTATAAATGCTTGCACGTGTGGTCTTTGTTTACAAAGTATTAGACCAACCGTAGTGATCCAACAAATGGGCGTTTTCTTTGCCCAATCACCCCCAATCACGCCGCGTAACCATTACGCATGGGCGTGTTTGGTGTGTTTTTGGTTTAGGCGTGTTTATAATAACGCTCTTGGGGCAAAATTTTGATCAATCACATTGAAGCTTCATTTTTTTATGGCCAATAGCTTTTTTGGTAGGTTTTTTTTTATTTATATTTAATTCTCTACACCCTTTTAACATAATGCCCACATCCCCACTACACCCATTTTAGAAAAACGCCCAATAATGCCTCTTGCTGACTGGGCTGCCACATGGCGCAAAACGCCCAAGGGTGGATCTTGCCCACTACGCATGGTCTTAGAAAAGTCAAAATTGTATGACACGTGAACATATATTGTTTATGTTACAGGATTTGTATACATATAATCTAATGATTTAGGGGCTGTTTGGTAGCCTCTTAATGACCATTCAGATGCTACCTCTTAATGGTTTAAAACCTCTGAATGAATAAGAGGTAACCTCTGAATGGTAAATCATCACATGTCACATTCTTCTACCTTCTCATTGGTAAAATTCTTAATAGTTCCATTAAGAGGTAGCCTCTTAATGACCATTCAGAGGCTACCAAACAGCCCCTTAGTGATATGTTGCATTGTTTTTACAAAATTAATGTGAGTTTAAATTCTTCTACGTACTAGGATATGTGATATTTAGATATAAAGAAATATATGCTAGAAAATATAACTTGCGTTATTATGTATCTTAAGAAGTATCTTATTTTGTATTTTATATGTATACATGTAGGTTTTCGTTAATTTCATTTTTTAGGAAGAAACACATGAGATGATTGTATTTATACTAGTAGATGCCTCGCCCGCGTTGCGGGGCGATGGCCGAATAATTCTCAACCAATTAAAAACTGCTATAATTTTTCTAGGAAAAAAAACAAAAACGATGATAAGACCGTAATTTTGGGCTCAGGGCAAAACTGTAATTTTTCAGGACTAATGAGCTAGTGTTAGGCAACTCCTTGAGACGAAAAAAATTAAATCGAGTAAACCAATTAAAACAAAAAACCTTTATAGTTTTGGTAAAAAAAGCTAAAACGACGGGAAAACGTAATTTTTAACTGAGGGCCAAATCATAATTTTAATTCGGGGATAAATTGTAAACTAAATGGACCAACGGGGGAGTGCCAGGAAGTTGCCGGCACGACTGTAATTTTACACTGGGGGTAAAATTGTAATGTCACCAGGAAAACAAACAAAAACGATGGGGAAAATGTAAAGTTAAGTTGAGGGTAAAATCGTAACTTGGCTGTGAGAAAAAAAAACTAATGGCAAAACTATAAATTTATACGGGGCAAAATCGTAATTTTGAACCGAGAGCAAAATTGGAATTTTTAGCCTGGAGCAAAAGCGTAAATTTATTTTTAAGTGGGGGTAAAAACATAATTTTGAACTGATAGGAAAATCGTATTTTTAAGGAAAAAAAAACTAATGGCAAAATTGTAAATTGAAACGGGGCAAAATTGTTATTTTTTAACCGGGGGTGAAATTGAAATATTTAGCTGGGAACAAAAGCGTAAATTTATTTTTAAGCGGGGGCAAAAACATAAATTTGAACTGATGGTAAAATCGTAATTTTAAATCAGGATAAAATCGTAATTTTGTTGGGTCAATAGGGAAGTGTCAGGCAGCTGCCTGGCACTATTACCCCTGCCGCCCTTTTTGCCCAATTAAAGGGCTGAACTATTACCGGCTGACGTCACCAAGTTATGTTTGTAGTAGTTTAAATTTTTTAGGTTACAAAAAGAGTGGAATCGATGAGTTAACAACAAATCGAAAAGAGACTCTTGCTTTTTAGAGAAAAGATCAGAGTTTAAAATCCTGGCATTGGGAGTAATTTAGTATCTATCGGTGTAGTTTAGGAGTAGAAGTGGAAACAATATAATCTTTGCAGATAAAAAAAAAAACAAATTTATCTGTATAGTAATTAGGAGTAGAAGTGGAAACATTTGCCGTTAAAAAAACAAATTTAAAAACATCGGCTTGAGAAGGATAATGGTTTTTTTAACAGATTGTTCGCTAACGCATTATTGATCTTATTTTCAGTTTTGTAATGATAACAATGATTAAAAATTAGATATTAGTATATCATAGAGTTAATTGTCATTTTAGTCCAAATAGTTTTTATTTCGCCTCTGGGTCCCTGACTTTTCGCTTTTGTTGCCATTTTGATCACATACCCTAACTCCATCCAAAAATCTCATTTTTAACCAGGGGTATTTTGGGGATTTTCATTTTAAATCTTTTTAATTGCCATTTTGATCCAATTCTAAAAAATCAAAAAAATTCAAAAAATACTAAGAAATTAAAAAAAAAATCTTAAAAATAAAAAATTCTAAAAATAAAAATAAATTCTTAAAAATAAAAAAAACTCGAAAAAATCAAAAAAATTCTAAAAAATCAAAAAATCAAAAATAAAAAAAAATCATAAAAATAAAAAAAAAACTAAAAAATAAAAAAAAATCTAAAAAAAAAAATCTAAAAAATCAACAAAATTCTAAAAAAAAAAAAAAATTCTAAAAATCATAAAAATTCTAAAAAATCAATATAAGCTACAAGCTATGGACTTACTTGTAATTGTGATAGTCTAGAAACTATGTATGTGTAATATAAAAGTGCATATATAGAGTCCCTATATAACCCTATTATGTGTACCAATAATCAATATAAGGTAAATAATACAATATGCTTCCAGATTAAAAAAATGTTTCCACTAACAATGCAAAAGTGGAAGTCCATACGCGTTTTTCTTAGTTTTACCCTTAAATCATATTAGATTATGCACAGATCAATAAATAAAGCTCTTATCCCTAACTAGTTCATTGTACGTATAACTATCTCTGCTACTTCTAATATGTATACGACACATTGACACCCTTGGATGATAAAAGATCAAACCCACATTAACATGCCTCTGCTATCTGTTTGAACCGAACATACGCAATACCGCGATACCTGTTTTCATAAATTCAATCTGTCAACAGCATTAGCCAACAAACGATCGACACCCTGGTCAGAACTTCCTCCATGCTCATCACTCTGTATCATCTCTTCCAACTCATTAACCTCTGGTTGCAATCTAGAATATTCTTCACTGAAATTTAATTCAACTTCCGCTTCTTGCTTCTCGAGATCCTAAACCACATTTTTCAAACATTTCAACACCTAATCACCATAAACCGAAAGCCAAGTCACTATAAAAGACACGTTCACATCGCTTACAAACTAAAACAGAATTATTTACGTCAACGGCGAAACCTCATTTTCTGAATTTGAAACTTTAAAATATGTTTGTTTGAGTTTTTATTTTTTTTGATTTTTTTTTGAATTTTTTTGATTTTTTTATGATTTTTTTTTTCTATTTTAGATTTTTTAGAATTTTTTTTATTTTTATGATTTTTTTTATTCTTTTTTATTTTTTAGAATTTTTTGATTTTTAGAATTTTTTAATTTTTTATAATTTTTTTGATTTTTTAGAATTGGATCAAAATGGCAATTGGAAAGATTTAAAATGAAAATTCCCAAAATACCCCTGGTTAAAAATGGGGTTTTTGGATGGAGTTAGGGTATATGATCAAAATGGCAACAAAATGGAAAAGTCAGAGACCCAGAGGCGAAAAAAAAACTATTTGGACTAAAATAGCAAATTTAGACAAACCTCAGAGACTAAAATGGCAATTAACTCGTATATCATATTAGTAAAATGGAAAGACTAACGAGGAACTATAAGGGGACGTTTGGCAACATCTGAATGGTTAAGTGCTAAACCAGTAAGAGGTCTGAACCATTAAGAGCCTATATAATGCTAACCGTTCAGAGGCAAATGTCTGACCAATTCAGATTAGAGGTCTTAACCATTCAGACTCTGTATAAATCTTAACCATTCAGAGGCAAATGTCTCAACCATTCAGACATCTACTTGTGAAACAAACAGTCTGAACCATTAAGTGTTGAACCAGTAAGAGCTCTGAACCATTAAGAGACTCATTCAGAGGTAAACAAACAGCCCCTAAGTCCGATTACGACCAATGTCAACTGTACAATTAATATATATGCTTTATATATTGGTAGCATTTGGTTAGCGAGTGGAGATGTATCGAATTCATCAGGTGCGGAACTATAGTGTTAGTAGCTGTAGCATGGGCTACGCCTCAATCCCGTATTCGTAGTGTTTTTTTTTTTTTTTTTTGATTTTATACAAAATATACCCCTAAAAATATGAGGATACCCCTAACCAAGAAATAGGATACTTGATTTTAGTAAAATCCAATTTTTTTATAAGCCCAAACATTTTACAACCCGAAAACTTGTAGAATAATTAAGCCCAAAAGATAAAATAAGCCAAAATCAACAATAATATAATTGAAAGGAAACCCAAAATATAATTGTTTAAGTTAGCACAAGACCCAAAACAATAAAAAAAAATCACGATACTCCTAAATTAATGAGTTAGCTCCGCCACTAAAATCCATTATCCTGTGCCATGAAATTCCATACGGCATCACATTGGTAATGGACTAATGGTGTAAATTACCCCCCTACCATTTATGCATTTAACATTCATGATCTCCTGGAGTTGCACAACATTATAAATAGAAATATAGTTAAAAAAGGTGGTCCATGCTATTATTCTCATTTTCCTCTGTTGCATTTGTAAGGCGCACAACGACAAACTCTATAATCACATGAACATATCTCATTCGATTTCAATTGCTCAAGCTTGACTTGTGGTAGTTTTTCAATGGAGTTTGTTTTAAGTTTTTAATAGTTTTCTCATGAACCTAAATCCTAATATACATGTATATAAGGGAATGATAGAAATAAAACTCATATTAGTTAAGAAAACTAAGAAATATAAATGAGTGGATCTCATTTTGTCATGTGTTAAACCTTTTTGCAGAATATGTTACGTGTAATAACCGGAGGCTGCAACGTTTTACGTGTAACAGGTTTTGCAAACTTTTACCTTTTTATGAAAAAGTAAAAGTTGTTACGTAACACGTGTCAGCCCCTCTGGTTATTACACGTAACACGTCTGCAAAAATGTGTAACACGTGGCAAAATAAGGTCCATTCATTTGAGTTTCTTAGTTTTCTTAACTAATATGGGTTTTCTTTCTATGATTGCCCTATATATATAGGGCTCAATTCAAATGAGAACCACCACGAGTTGTGAGAACCGTGACAAATTTTTCTTCCCGTGCGAGTTGGGCCAAATTTATTTTTTTGCACAAACGTAGATGAAAATATTATAAACACATATGTAAAAAGTAAAAAAAAAAATTGTCGGGCCAGTAGTTTTGACTGATGCAAGTTTTTTTTACGCGCTGTTTTAAATTTTGTATGAAAATAAATATTTTTTATGCCACATGTAAATGTGGGTATGCAGAAAAAAAAAATTATTTTTTTTGGCTGAAACACGTGATTTTTTATGACTTTTGAGGAAAAGAAATTTCGGAAAAACCTTTTGGATGGCTTAGTTCTCACGGTTCACAACTCAAGGTGGTTTTCATTTTAACCCATCCATATATATATATATATATATATATAGAGGGGTAAGATCAAATAAAAAGTTTATATACATATATATATACATATATATATATATAGGGTTAGTATCTATAGAAAACCCACTTTAATTTAGAAAACCCGGGAAACTCTAACCTCCCGATGTTTTTTTAAAAAAAAAAAATATACACATGTTATATACATGTTTTTAAGGTATTTGGGCCAAAAAAATCAAAAAAGCGCCGAGTAGATATTTTTAAAAAAAATAAACAAGTTTTGGTGTAACACGTGTTACATTCATCTGACATATTTGTAACACGTGTTACACCAAAACTTGTTTATTTTTTTTAAAAATATCTACTCGGCGCTTTTTTGATTTTTTTGGCCCAAATACCTTAAAAACATGTATATAACATGTGTATATTTTTTTTTTTTTTAAAAACATCGGGAGGTTAGAGTTTCCCGGGTTTTCTAAATTAAAGTGGGTTTTCTATTTATCTTTAGCCTATATATATATATATATATATATATATATATATGGTAAGATTATTGTAAAAAAGGTTAAAAGTGTGAAAAATATTGTAGAGATGACACGTGTCCTCAATCTAAATTAATTCAAAGGGGTAAACAAGTAATTTTATCATTGATTCAATTAATTCAAAACTTTCCATAACCGCCACCTAATTTATATGAACATGATTTTTTTTAAAAGATCTCTATAAAAACACAACGAATAACACTACAACCACTATTCAGCACGTATATAACATCATTCAATAATTATATAACACCATTCAATAAGTATATAACACCATTTTAAAGATCTTTATAAAAACACTACGAATAACACTGCAAAATCACCATTCAGCAGATATATAACATCATTCAATAATTATATAACACCATTCAATAAGTATATAACACCATTCAATAATTATACAACATCATTCAATAAGTATATAACACCATTCAATAACTATATAACACTATTAAAGACACTACCTCCATTTCCAGAATGTGTTCTTATTATAATGTTCATAATATGGTTATTATACATGGTGTTTTAAACCTGCATGCATGGCGTTTTACATGTGCATGCTAGTAGATGTTCCAGATTTCATATGCTAGTAGATGTTCTTCGCATGTTCATCGTATAGTGTTTTACACCTGCATTCCAGTATGTGTTTAAAACACCACGCTTTGAATCACAATACAATTAACACCACTGTATGAACATAGACAAAACATCTGATCGAAACATATTTTATTCTCAATATAAGTATAACAATATGGTACTCATATTAAAGATTAAAAAACGCTCGTTATTATGGTGTAATTTTTTTTTAAAAAAAGTTACGTATAAAAAGTTATTGACGTTTAAAAAAGATGGGAGGAAGTTGCATGTGCATTAATGTTAGTTTCTTAATTTAAAAATGTTAAATTTACATGTATACCCTTAATCCAGAAAATCAATATGTTTAATAGTAAACATTATTTACAATTTTGCCATTATAATCTCAACCATTAGATCAAAGATCTAATGATGTAGATTCTTTCTTACCTTTCTCACAAAAAAACCATTTTTTACAGGAACCTCTACCTATATATATATATATATATATATATATATAATAAATAAAAGTTATTTGGGCCACGTGTCAGTAGATTAGGGCATCGTTTTTTCCCTTTTCCCACCCAACAGTACCACTCCCCTTTATTCTCACATTTTAACAAACCCTACTTCATTCTTCTTCTTCACCTTTCCATACAAGATCCCCTTTCTTTCTGTTGTTCATCCTTCTCCTTCTTCACATTTTCATCTCCTCAACAACGTCCGGCAGATGTTACTTCTATTGGATACATTTGCGTTTGAAACCCTAAATCGTGTATCGTCGAGTAGTTGAAGAACAGAAAATTCATGTAAGATCTATTTTCTCATTCAGAAATTTTATTTGGTTTTATCTATTTTCTCATACTGAACACGATGAATCCTTTTGTACCCTCAGAAGAAGAAGAAGCTCTCCTAGGGTTTCTTATCGTACACGATGAACCCTTTTGTACAAGTTCCTGTTAATCGGTGACACTGGTATGTTGTAATAATGTTTTTATTATTGTTTATATATAGATATATGAATAACTCTTTTTGTAGCTTTTGATTTTTGTCTTTTATTTGTTATTGTTTATTCAGATGCTTGCTTTGTTGTATCAAGTGATTACGAGTAGATTGATTTTGATATGTTTGTAGTTTTTTTTTTTCACAATCTGTTTTGTTGATTTATTCACCCATGTTAGTAATGTTGGATGCTCCTATGTTTCTTGATCCTCTGTTTTTATTCCAACTTTCATACTATTATTCTAGCAATCCAAGAAGAATATATAGATTTTTTGCTTATTTTTATTTTTATTTTTATTATTATTATTATTATTATTATTATTATTTTATAGAGTTTGTTGGTTAGAAGTAACCTCTGCCGGATCGTTGTTGGGGAGATGGAAATGTGAAAGAGAATGAGAAGGACGGTAAATTCATTGTTGGATTGTTTATGTAGTTAATAAATTGAGTAGCTTTACTACTCAAATACAGAGAAATTTTTGATATTGTTTTCACACTTTATTATTTTTGCAGCAAGTTCTACTTCATTATTCATGTGGTAACTTTATATTTGCAGGCTTGTGAATTAAGGTTGGTTGTTACTTAATTTGTTTTTACTTTAATGATTTTCAGTTTCATGAAGTCATTGTTTAGAAACTGATTTTGTTTTCAGGTCTGTTGATAGGTGATACCAGCCTAAAAGTTTAGGCTTCATTGCTTTTTGTGCATGATTGAGATCAGTCGGACCAATGTACTATCTTACAATCAGTTTTACTTTGTTTTTTAAGTAGGTGCCTTTGTCATGGACATCGAGGTGATTTCACATGCCTACAAGTTGTATGTTTGGTGTAGAGCAATTGCATAAAAACTAATATGTGACTTTTTTGAGTAATAATATAGTTAAATCTCTTCTTTTGCCATATAATTGTCGTATCATCTTCTTCTTTCTTCATTGCACAAGCCCAAGGTAACCTCAATTGGTCTGATTTATTTTTTGGTATTTGTAACATTTTGATTTAACGTTTATTGATGCATTGATTCATTTGTAATCACTTGCAGATCACCCGTCATCTCAATTTGAGCAATTAAAGGAGTTTTCTTAATCAACACCATAATTTTCCTTCACTATTCCACGCATTGTTAATTCCATGTGTTTTTTTTATTCTTAATCGTTGATTCCGTTTCAGGTACACTTTTTGCTGTTAGTTCCACGTGTTTTTTTAGATTAATGTTGCTATATATATATATATATATATATATTGGTTTTGTTTTGATGAAAAGGGAAAACATTCGAGATGTTTGATCCAAGAACCGAAGAAAAGATAGCGGATATTGCTGAAGGAGATAAAGATATTGTTGATCTGGCTGTTGAAGCAGCACGTTAATCCACAATAAGCACAGCCCATCTAAGTTTCCTCCAATGACAGTGGTTATAACAAGTTAATAAGGCAAAGCACTGATCTGCGTAATAACTGTTGGATATAAAGACTGTTGTACACAAAGACTGATGAAGATCATCCACTGTTGAAGACCAAAGGACTCATGAAGACCAAAGTCCTGTTGAAGACAAGCACTGATGAACCAAAGGCCTGATCAACCAAAGGTGAACCACTGCCCAACAACAACAGTGGTTCATCATCAACAACAGTTATTCTACCTTTTGTTTATGTTAACAGTGTTTATGTTTATATGTAATAATATTTATCACATCAGTGTTTTATAGTCTGTTAGGTTGTTAGATGTCATCACCTCAGTGTTTATATGTAACAGTATTTATGACATTAGTGTTTATATGTAACAGTGTTTATCACAACAGTGTTTATATGTAACAGTATTTATCACATCACCTCAGTGGTTTTGATCTATACTATAAATTGAACAGTTGTTTGATCTTTATACTAATAAATAAAAATGAAGTACACTTGGATGATTATTAAGCTCCTCATTTTGATTGTTTGGGTATAGTATTCTTGAAATTGGTCTTTTTTTGCAAACAGATGTTTATGGCCAAACATCTGTTTAAGGTCAAACATATGTTTAAGGCTAAACATTTGTTTATGGCCAAACACCTGTTTATGGCCAAACATCTGTTTAAGTTCAAACTTATGTTTAAGTTCAAACTTCTGTTTAAGTCCAGACAACTGGTATATAAGGCCAAACGTCCGTTTAATCCCCAACATCTGTTTAAGTCTAAACATATATTTAACCAAATCCATTGTCTTCTCATATTTTAACACTCTTCAAAATAGTTAAAAATGATAGTTTTAATTAATCCTTAAAAGTATGTTACAACCACTGTGTTGGTTCAAACATCTGATTGTTAAAAGTTATCCACTGTTGAAAGACAACCTCTGTTTCTTTATTCCTCATGTTGACCATTGACTATCCAAACATCAATGTTTCAATCACTGTTGGCTATCCACTGATAGTTAAAAAACTGCCACTGCTCACATTTTTATTGTTGATATCCACTGATATTGACCATCAGAGGTTTCCCTAAAAAACAACCACTGCTCACATTTTTATTATTGAAGGGGTTAATTAGTGATAGAATGAAATTATCAAAAGAAAACTAGAATTACAATGAAATTACCATTTTACCTAATCGTTCCATTCTAATGAGATAAGAGTTCCTCCAACATTGTTTTCATCATAAAAATTAAAGTTAAAATAAAAAATAAAAAAATACTCTTGATGATAATTTGTTGCAAATCAAATCAGTAATTAATGCTAATTTCTTGAGCTTTGAACATTTAAAATATGCAAAATGTGAATTTCAAATTGATGGTTATTATCTCTTAATCAAAGTTAAAATAAAAATTACAAAAATCATCATGACAATTGCTTTCAAATCAAATCAGTAATTACTGATAATATCAATAACTTTTGAAATTCAAAATATGCAAAATGGTAATTTAAAATTGACGTTCTTTCTCTTTTTTTTTTCTAATTTGCATATCATTTCTAATATTTAATTACTTTAATAAAGCAGGATATAA
>JARYGA010035372.1:0-46786 GCA_030545235.1 Helianthus tuberosus | reverse complement strand
AATTAGTTAGGGCCAAGTGATTGTCACGTGTTGTTTACGACTCGTGTTTAATAAGTTCATTATTATCCGTATATGCTAATGCATGTAGCCTAGGATTGATTATATGTATGGACGATTAACAAGACTATGATGTATTGAAAGTGGGTAGTATACAATTTGTTTTAATAATGATTCTATTAAACTTCTCTGATGATATGCCAGCTATGATTAAATGATGTGAGTATGCTGTGAGAATTAGGTAAATGGCAACATGATAGGAAATTAAATAATCGGTTGAATGAGTGAGTATATGCGAGTTGATAAACAAGAGATTAACTGGATTCTGGGATATCACTTTGGGCCGTAAGTTATAGAATTTTAGTTAGGGACGGTTGTGTTGTTATATGATTTATACGGTCATGATATGAACTTTCGTGGGGCCTGATTGATTAATTAGTGATGAAGTAAAGTTGTGAGTTGGTTTAATTTCCATTGGGTTATATAATATGTATTGGACTCGAATATCTGTTGGGTAGATAAACGATATTTGTGTGAATAATGTATGGTGGAATTAACTGTTAGAATATGTGTAATTATGGGCATATTTCCTAAGTGCAATCTGTGCAACGTGTGACAAGATGTGTGGGTCAAAATGAATGTAGAACTGACTGTAACGGGTAACATTTTTAGGGCGTGTTGTGTTCGATTAACAAACAAGATATTTAATCTTACCGAGCAAACCGAAGGTGAGTTCACTGCACTTTTCCAAGCATGCGTCCCGGTGGTTTGGGACATCTGGTAAACGTTTCTAAAGGGAATACTGGGTAAACTGTTTATTTGGGATGTTGGTTATTGAACACAGTATAAATCATGTAAGACCCCATACATCTACCGTGTTGCTGAAGAAGCAACGAGGTATTTAGTTGATAGCGCTATTAGGTTTGGCACCCTCACACCGGGCCGAAAGGACGGGCGTGAACTAATTACCTGGACTTCATGACCAATGCCTAGTTAGAGGCATTGGGGTTGGGCATTCACATCGTGTACATATAAGACCCCTTACATCTATTCAAGGTTGTTTGATACCTTGACATCATGACCAATGCCTAAATGGAGGCATTGGGGTTGGGCATTCACATCTAGTCGCCACATACGGTAATCGAGTAATAACAACATCGAAACATCAAACGTCATAACAACAAACAATATATCGTCTTGTAAACTGTTTTACTCACATGATTGGTAACACAACTTGGTAAACAAACACAAACCTTGAACTCACCAGCGTAGTCTGACACACTTGTTTGCATGCATGTAGGTCGTTAGCTGAGATACTTTGGGACTTGCTATCTGGAGCAGCTGGAGTGGGCATGGTCTTGTTGGACGTATTTATTTTATTGGTTTAATGATACATTACTTTGGTTTTAAAACTGGTTAACTTTGCTTCCGCTGATTACTTGGTTCTATTTAAATTTACAAACAGTATTTCCTTTACAAACAAGTACTTTATTATTTTATCGAATGTGTTTGATATGATTAGTGGCTCTTTGTTGGATCGTTGCACCTCCAATAGGGACATACCCTAGGTGGGAATTTGGGGGTGTGACAACGTACATAGCGGGGCTGTTTGTAGATGGGGCTCTGTCATGGTGGAACCTTCAGGTTCAGACAATGGGCGAGACCACTGTGTATGCATTGACATGGGACGAACTGAAAGAACTGATGCGTAAGAGATACTACTCGAGGGCAGAAGTCTAGAAATTGGAGACTGAATTGTGGAACTTGAAAATGGAAGGACCAAAGATAGCTGAGTATGTGCAGAGATTTAACGATTTATCACAAGTTGCTACGCTCCTAGTGGGACCATAGTTTAAGAGAGTCGAACGTTTCATAGGGGGATTGGCACCTCAGATTTTAAGCCTGGTAACAATATCTAAACCTTCAACGATCACCGAGGCCATCGACACAAGTGTGGCGCTCACTGAAGAAGCGGTTAGACTAGGAAAATTTTCCAGTATGGAAGAGAAAGAGGAGACTCCTGTAGAGTCATCTGGAGATAACAAGAGAAAGCTCGCAAATTTCAAAAAGATTACTTGGGCGAGTAACAAGAAGAAGGCCAAAAAGGGAAAAGACTACATGGGTATCCTACCTAAGTGCGACAATTGTCTACGTTATCATGTCGGGCGATGTAAATATGGAAAATGTGATAACTGTGGCAAGAGAGGGCATCCTAAGGAAACTTGTAGGCAAGATACTGAAAGTAGGAATGGAGGCCAAGATGGTAGCAAGAATCACGGAGGGAACAACGACAGTGACGATTATCATGCAGGACAAGTGATAGACAGAAACGTGCTCAAGGTTGTCTTAACTGTGGGAGCAAGAAGCATTTCAGAAAATACTGCCCTAAGAAGAATCAGGCACGAGGATAAAAGCTCAGTAGCAGAGCTAGGGGAGCACACCAGGAATCCAAGCATGGATATCGGTACGTTCCATATTACTCAGCGTTATGCATCTGTGTTGCCAAATACTGTTGCAAATTTTAAGCTTCGCATCTCTAGAGTTTGAGAGTATACTTGGGTTAGTAGCAAGTAAGTTAGATAACTCGCACTCGATGGAACCAGCTAGGTAAAGCTAGTGGAAGCCAACGAAGTAACTAAAAACGGCAAGATAGGACCCGGAGAGCGTAAGTTTATGGTTGCTCTACTACCAGTTGAGTTGGGAAGCTTCGACGAGGTAATTGGGATGGATTAGTTGCCAAGCGATCGAGCGAAGGTTGATATCCGCATCCCGACGGCGAATGAGGGAACGATCGTGACTCATGAAGCAGGATACGCCTCTACAATTTACCAATTGCTTAAAGGCACAGGAATTGTTGCATAAAGGATGTGTTGTTTTCTTGGCTCATGTCGGGGACAAGGGAGCCGAAGAACCAAAACTCGAAGATATTCATGTGGTAAGGAAATATCCTGAAGTCGTCCCCGAAGACTTACCAGAATTATCTCCTCCACGACTAGTCGAATTTCGCATCAATTTGATTCCAGGCGTTGCGCCTGTAGTCGATGCACCTTAGCGACTTACACCTTCGGAGATGCAAGGATTGACAGTGTAACCTCAGAAGTTGATAGAGAAGGAAGATAACAGACCAAAATTCCCTTTTGGGTAACCCCAATTCTGCTCGTCAAGAAGAAGGACGTGATTTTCAAATAAGCATCAACTACCAGGAGCCGAACGAGCTAACCCACGAGAGTCGGTGACTCTTGCTGAGAATTAACGAATTTCTTACTTAACTAACTGTGAGGATCCAACTACTACTACACGACTGATCGATGATCGAGTGTCATTAGCTGTGAATTCGGGAATAAAGTATACTGGGAAATTGTGGGACAATAATTTGTTTTTAAACATACACAAAATGGTGTTTCCTATACGATGCACAAGACAGTGCTACACAGAATACGAAACTTTGTGAATTTAACAAACATGTACGTAGAACTTTTGGAACCAAGGTCAAAACTCGTAAGGGCTGTTACTTAGGAACTACATTTTTCAACCCAATCAAACACCATTATCCGACGTATATACTAGTTCAGTTGGCCAAACAGAAAGTACTTAAATTTCTTTTGTCGAAACCTTCACTTTTTCTTCTAGCGAGTAGATGTTTGCATCTCTACTCCCCTTAATGGTAGTTGCATCACGTTGATTTTCTTTGCTGAGAGCGAACACTCATTTGCTTCGAATATTTGGTCGTTTCTCCATTTTAGCAAACACTCATTGTTTCTTTACTTGAAAACTCACCTGTTACGCATGCACCATCTGCTACGCATGTGGTTTCATTTCAAACGCTTCATTGAAGTTCAAATATTATGTTGCTAAATCTAAATTACTGGTTTGTGATTCGAATGACCTACATTATTGTAAATATTGGCTCTTTTGCTATCAAGTCAACACACTCTCTTGAAACTTCTTTTATTTCAAATTACATTCATAGTTTATTTTGTTACCATGCCGAGATTTCCTTTGTTGATACATACGTTTATTGTCGGGTTACACTGAAACTAAGTTCAATTGCTTGAACTTATCCATTTCACATATTCAATTTAAGACGCCATATGATGTGTTGAGAGCATCATATTCAAACATTTTGCAAAGGTTCTTTTGTTTCGAGTCGTAGTGGACTTGGTTGGTCTACGACCCCACTAAATCATTTGTTGATTTCGATACCTTACGGTGATACTTTCACGAAATTGGAGCTTGCGCTAATTTGGTTACCCACTTCATACACGGATTTAAATTATTTGCTAATTTGCTCTAAATCCGTCTTGTTTATTTTAATTAAAGCAGTCTCTACACAGTTGTGTGTTAAGGCAATGGTACATAGATTCATTTCATAGCACGGTGTACCTCCTAACGGTTCTTTCGTTACAAATTAAATACCTCGTAGTATTTATTGTTTTTCACTTTCAAACAGAGACAGTAATACCTTGATGTTCCATATTCAATTGAAAACTCAATGACATTGTGTAAATCAAAACTTCAGGCTTGTTTCGGTACCTCTTCGTTTGACTTCAAACACGGTGAATTTGTTCGGTCACCACTAAGATTGAATTATGTCATTGCGACACCTTGGGGCATCATTACAACCTTGTAGCTTGTGCTAATCATGGTCAACCGTTTCACACGAAACTACATATACTTTTGATAGACTGGTCATTTAAACATTTTTTATGCAACTACGAATTAAGACAATGATACACCAGATTCGCTTGTATTTCATTCGTTGTATTTTCACAATTCAAAAATGACAACGCACTAATTCTTACCATTCATTTGTTCGGGAGATTGACAGATCACTTTACTATTACTTTTGAGTTGTTGATTTTGAGTTCATATAGCAGATGCTATGGTTGTGAAGACTCGTTGGCATACTGTGACCAATCGCTTGAGAATCCTATTGGACAAAACTCCTCTTTTGTGGAACCCCGGTAACTAGATTACACTAGGCTGTACGTCGATACGTATTGTACCTTCGACATCAAATTCTAAAAGCACATACCTTTTAACCATTGGATTCGTGTTGTTATATATTCTTGGGCTCACCTGATGTGAGTAAGGTTTGATTCGGTTTGGTGATTATCTAGCTCGGTATTATTCATATACATACATGCATAATGAAACCCTAAGGAGGTAAGGTAGTACAAATTTCGAGGACGAAATTTTCTTAACAGGGGGAGAATGTGACAACCCTCACAATTACAGGTACAGTACAATTAATTAAAGCTAACTACGTGCTTAATGACTGTGCTTGATTACAACTGATGACGTAAACTACTTACTGATTTCTGTATCATACATACATATGCATCACATTTCATACTGTCACTCCATTCATTACATACAAACCTTAGTGACATACTTGATGCACAAAGCACAGTTAGCACACTGAGCGGATTACTCAGAAATATACTGACAGTGCCAGTACATAGACAGACAGTGTTTTGAGGCCGGTATGAGCCAGAGACAGGGTACTACACTAGTATGGAGTGTAGGGAGGTGAGGACCATAAAACTGCGTCACTAAGTGATAGTTAAAGTGCCGGGAAGTGCCTATAACTCACTTTAGGTGCAGAATTCTGCATTTGATAACAAAATTCAACATTGTAACATGCTAGTAAGATGTAAAAATATGACAGAATGGTCCTGTATGCTTTCCTAAGTGCCGGGAATTAAAAGTGTTACAAAAATAGATATAAAAGACACTTTACGGTGTAATTAAACACTTTAACGGAACGGTATCTAACCGGATAACCGAACATTACCCGGAACACTAAATTTTTGTCAAATACATTGTTTAATTATTTTTGAGCTAGTCATGGTCCCCGTACACCATAACACCCCCTAAATATCAAGTAACTAATATAGGTAAGTGTATACTTGGATTGTAACTTGTAATTACCAACTAACATCAAAAATTTACATCCAACCCCCCCCCCCCCCATTACCCGAAATCGGTCCCAAAGGACCCACAAAATCACCAACAACATATCCACACCATACTTCATATCTTGTGCTTAGATTTATTCCATTATTTTATAAGATTGATTGCTTGCTAGTGTAAACAAAATATTAGGAATATCTTTATAAAGCATGCCACTAGATCATAACATCACTTCACAAAAATTCACCCCACTCCTTCACTCCCTTCTCCCTCCTCTCGGCCCACCCATAACCGCCACCACCTCCACCATATCACCACCACAATCTTCCAATTTTGAGCTCCATTCATATGCTAGAAGGTTCTTTGTGAAAATTTCAACTTGTGGAACATCAAGGAGCTTCATACATTGCTTTTCACCATCATTTTCTCCACCATTTTCACTAGAGATCTTCCCTAGCTTTAAGCTAGTAGTAAGTTCTTGTTTAACTCTTGATCATCTTATTTTTATGGTTAAAAGTGTAGTATGATAAGTATGTTTAAAACACTAAAGAACAAGAACCAAAAACATGAACACAAAGCTTTGCATAAAAATCTTGAGATGAGAGATGGTAATACATGACAAATCGGAGTTATATAAATGATAACCTGCTGTAAATGACTTACGTTATGATATAAATCGTTATTAGAATGAATGGTAATCGTATGTGTACATTTTAGTGGCATTTAGACTATAAAAAGCATGTTGAGTAAAGTCTCCAGCTGACTTTAACTGGATGTAACCGGACCTTTATAAATCAAAAAAATGATTTTCTGAAGTCTAAATTATGTATTTTCGAAAAACGAAGCAAATGGCACTGGAATCATGTTTTTTTGAGGTCGTTTACTATTTCTAAAGACCCGTTTTGTAACAGCAGCTAAAGCTGAGTTTTTACTGCAGTAAATGGGTGATATGTTTTTAGTCATAACTTGAAATCTATGTTGAATCAGCTGATGAAAATTGTACTATAGATGACCACTGATGTCGTAGTAATTCTTCCACTGGAATTTCGTCAAACGGACTTACGATAAATTTCAGATGAATTATTTCGTAGACTGCAGTCAGAAAGTGTCAAATCTGATTGCAGTCCAGTAAATAAATTTTTATAAAATATTGATAATGAGCTGGACCCCGATATTTTTACACAATAATATTTAGATCGTATAAGACGTTCTGTAAAAATTTGTGAATTTTTTGAATAAGATAACTATTTTATTAAAATGCCCGAAAACAGCCCAGTTTTGTATATTAAAACTGAAATGATATAAGTAGTATTTTGCATGTCTAAATGTCGGGTTGGTTATTTGAGAACGATCTAACGTGTTATATGTTAAATAAAATGATATGTTATTTAGCATGGGCACCTCCATTTACAAAGGAGACTATGGCGAAATTTTCTAAAAATTCCAACACTTAGAAAATATTTTCTAAAAAGTGTTGCAAGTACGTTTTGAACTATGCTTTTCGAATTTAAACCTCGCCATAATTTTTGTAACAAAATACAAAGTATCGGAGGTTGGTTTTGCACATAAAAATGGGTAAACATATATATTTAGAATATATATATACATACTAAGACACTTGTGTAAGGGTTTGCATACTCGGTGAAATGGTTATGTTATATAACTTAACAAAGTACCGTGAAATGTATTATCCAAAAACAATACCGTTACTTATATATTTTGGTATATATTATTTTTGGACAAAGTGAAAATATATTATTTTGGAGAAATATATATTTTCGGGACAACACATTATTGTGGGAAAAAATGAGTTATAAATATATTTGCTAGAGTGAGACTTGGGAATAGATTGATTCGGAAATTACAAATAGAATAATACAAGTACAGGTATAAGATACCCCATCCTTGGGAAGGAAATACGAAGCTAAAATACTTGAGAAGTATTAATACCAAAGTTATAGATTAAACAACTATTCCAAAACTAAATATAATTTAAGTTGAAATATTAATTATTTCGACAAATAATTATACAACTTGGAATAACATCAGAAACGTAACTCAAAAATGTAAATACAAAGGCAAGGCACGGCCAGTTCGTCTAATAGACCATAGTACATTGTAGGGAGTCGTGTTTGCTGAGGAGACTTGAGTTACGAGCACAGAAGACACAATATAGTGTGTTCATGTTCCCCCTTTTCTCTTAACTGTTTTCAGTTTTATACTTCTGGGGTGAAATGCATGTTACAATTATACAGACATTTTTATACATGGTATGGTTATCTTAAGGAGGGCATACTACTAGATCATGTGAGTGGGTAGGCGGAAACTTAAGGCCATCAATCCTCGTTGTAGGACTGAGGGACATGAGTGATAGATCTATTCGGGTGTAGCGAGCCCCACTCCTGAGTCCGCTGAGTGGACCATGAGGTGACTATGTCTTCCAGCCGGAAGCCCGGTACGAAATCTGCTAGGTTTGAGTCTTCCTGCATCACTTCACACATATCAATGGCCTTGCAAACCATTGGTGATCTCTTTTTCCTTAATGCTACATACCAGGGACTTACATACATACTTACAATATTTCAAAGGCTTATACATACATACATACAAACGAACACATGAACTCGATCTGTATAAGCACGGTGTTCTCCCCCGTCTTGTTTCATATCATCGAATTCTCGTTCCAAAGCTCGAATCTCGTGACGGGGACAGAACTCTCTCATCATGAGAGCTCGGAGCTCATCCCAAGTTTGTGTTAATGCCACTTCGGCACCCCTATCGCGCATAATACCATTCCACCAGGTAAGCGCTAGCTTCTCAAACACGCTAGATGCAAACTCAACCTTACACGCATTCGGACACTGCACATGTCTGAATGTGCTCTCGATACTCTCGAACCATTGCAGGAGCACAGTTGCTCCTTATGACCCAGAAAACTTAAGCGGCTTCGCAGAATTGAAATTTTTGAAATTACACGGTGCATTATTGTTGTTATTATTGTTGTTGTATAACTCGTGGATTTGGGTCACAACGCCTGGAAGTACAGCAACCATTTGCTGAGAGACAAGGGCTGCGACTTCTTCAGCAGTAAAAGTTTGAGCTTCGCGTCGAGGAGGCATTGTCTAACAAAGAAACATGAGAAACTAGTGAGGTCGACAATTTGGAAAAACAAGATAGGTATTGAAAACATCGACAAAACACAAGGAGTGCGATCATTTGTTCGTTGCCTTGAACAAACAAACGACCCGCAGTGACTAATCAAAGTAAATAGGTCATAATAATGTATCACCGAAGACATGCTCGCCTATAAGTGAACACTCACCCCAAGAGTTCCCATGTAAGAGTGACTGGTCCGATACTGCGGATTTGTACGAACACTCTAGCCTTAGACAGAAAACTCAGGGTACAGCCATTCACCCTTCCAATTTGCACGTGTTCATATTATTTAGACCCAAACTTTGACGAGATTTTGAAAATTCAAAGGGCATAAAGCTGAAAATGAATCAGACTGGAAAGGTTCAAAACCTTACAATCAATCATCCAAGGATAGATGATTAATTTTCGAAGCGGATTTATTATTGTGTTCTCGTTGTGGTTATCACCTAAGGATAGGTGACGGTATTGTTTTAAAATCTAAACACAAGTAAATTTGCATTGGGGTCCTAGAAAGTTATAGTCTAGGTCAAAGCATTACTAATAACCTAATTCCCTATAACCATTGGCTATGATACCAACTCTTCTGTCACACCCCGACCACGTTAAAACAACAAACCGTGGCGGAAACGTCGGGGAGTGTTGTAACAGAATCATCGTTTCAACAACCATGGTAATTAAAAGTTTCGTTTTATTGATTCGTTAAGTAATTTACATTGTCTTAAAACCAAACAAACAATTTAAACATCGTCTACTATCGTTTTTATGTCACTAAGGCCAGGTCCAAATCCTAGGTGAACATGCTCCCTAGCAATCATCACGCAACATCACCTGAAACATATGTAAAAACAAAGTCAGCAAAGAAATGCTGGCGAGCACATAGGTTTTGTAAGAGTATCGGAATTATGGCTCATTTATGTATATGTTACAATACCTCGAAAACCTTGTTTTGAAAAGTATATAATATTGCAACATGATTAACCAACTCAAATCAAGATGGTTATAATTTATAAAATCTCGTAGCCATGATTCCTAACTCAAAGACTTTTGTTTTAGTAAACCAATTCGTAAAACATCTCGTTAAAACTTGTTAATAAAACTCGTATGGTTTATATCATTTCGAAAACCTCGTTGTGTGACATCGTTTCAAATCGTTTCCCAAGTGAACTAAATAATGACATGAAATGTAATATGATAAAAGCACTTATTTATAAGATGCACCAGCGGCGTATCTACCATGCTTCTATCATGTTACATCCATCCCATTACCTAATCACAACCCAACCAATCGTTTGTTCAAATCGTTTTATCTCGTTTATGTCGTTCCAAATCGTTTTAACTCGTCCCAAAATCGTATTCGTTTTAATTGTGAAACTACTTTTCGTCGTCTCGCTAATAACATTCAAACCTTCGTGACTCGACTACCTCGTCTATCGCAATAACAAACCACCAAAGGGTAAGTTAACAATCATCAGATTCGGTCGTTACCTACATAACCCCCACACATAACCATGGGTGTAGTCTGATAACGGGATTTGTCAGATCCTATGGTACCATAACCTAATACTGGTCGGCTTGATCAATGCTAATGAATGTCATTCATTATGTATTTACAACCAACAAGTTCGTTCACATTATCGAAATCGTTATTAGTTTAATATAAACCATCTTTATCGTTTTTGAAACCATCGTTTAAACCTTGAAATCGTTTTGTACATATGAATCACCCCAAAACAATTGAAAATAGTAAAATAGGGGAACTATGTACTCACATTGAATAGAAGGGTATCCTTGATCTAAAGAACTTAGCGAAGCTCAGACAAACCAAGGAAATTCAAGTAGTACCTAGTAATCAGATCACTAGTAAATAAATCGACACCTAAATCGGAAGATCGGATAGAATGAGGTCTTGTAAACCAAATGAGTGTTGGAACTCATGTGATATGGTTTAACAAAGTCTACATCCTAAATCGGAACTTAGCCTAAGTGCTTTCGACCCGTTACGACCTATTAAGGTAGCTTATGCTACTTTAACGCGTCGTTCACGCAAAACTATGTTCGGATGGTTAACTATGTGCTATGTAAAGTCTTACATGCCCAATAATACCTAAACACGTTACTAAATTAGATTATATGTCAAAAACATGTTCACATAAGTAAAATACGGATTTAAGCTTCGAAAGGGCATTTTGGTCATTTCCTATGGGCATACAAGCTACTTAACAAATAACTAACCAATCCTATGTGATCATAAGGTATAACCTCAGTGGTTATTCGTTATGCAACTATGATCACTAATCAAGCTTGGTCGGATCCTAATGATCGACCAAACGGGTCGGGTTCGAAACTCTAAGCGGTTGTTTAGACCGCTTAACTTACGACCCTAAACAAGCACAAAACTAATAGTGACGAGTTAAACATGTCAAAACATGTTTAACTAGCTTATAAAACTGATTTGGTATCAAAACAATGGGTTTTGATACCCGAAAATAGTTCCGTTGCAAAATGCGTGCTAAAACGCATTTTGACCGAAACTTTGACTCGTCACTACGCCTAGTTAACATGGTAATCAGTAGGTATAATCGCTGAGGATTATAACCATCGTGATTACAATCACGTTGCAAAGTTCAATTGAACTTTGACTTGACCAATTGATGGTCAAAACCGAAAGTCAAACTGTTGGCCAAACTGTTTGACTTTCTGCTTAAACATAAAGAATAAGCATGAAAGAAGACTTACAAAGGGTCCTAGCTATCTTTTCTACCAAGAATAAGTTTCCAATCAGATTAGAAAGCTCCCCAAATCAGATGTAGAGGAGAAATGAGAAGAATGAGCAATGAATGAATGAAAGGTGATGGCTATTTATAGTTGTGGTTGAGTTCATGAGATCATGCCAAGTTTTTGTGTAACTTCCAAGCAATAAATCTCCACCATACAAGTGTTGTAAGCAGGTTAAAAGCCTTGGGGAGGTGTTAACTTGGCTACCACACAAGGAATTTTCAAGATTGGCCCCTGAATTATCAAACAGTGGCTAAAAAATAACTTTCTGGTCACTGGGCACTTCACACGGCCCGCGTAAGTAATGGGGAGGGGGCTACGCGGCCCGCCTGGGCTCCCCAGTTCATCACAAGTTTGAAAATTTACAGTTTAGGTCCCTGCACTAGGTTTAAGCCCATTTCAGCCCGTTTTGACCTCCGTTAAGCCATTTTCAAGGCTCTACCAGGTCAATAAAGTTTAGAGGACTCAAAATGTGCTCGGAAAACTCTCGGATGTCGGCTCGTTTGGTCGTACGGTCACGTTATTCGTTAAATTACGACGAAACTCAAACGGACACGAAAACGATCCAAATTAAGCGACGAATGGTATTTTTGCATTCCCATCACTAAAATAAAAATATTTTAGTGTATACAAAAATTTTGGATGTCCAGATGTGGTCAGAACGTAAGATATGCGCGAAAATGCAAACTTACGTTGTTTTTGACACTTTTAGTCCCTGTAAGATCAAATAAGCATGTTTTCACATACCGAACCCCTCAAAGCTTATTTCTAAGCTATGTTTAGGTTATTTATGGTATGTTTAGCTTATTATCAAGTTATGGACTCTTCGATACCATACGAATCGGTATAGTTTCGCAGTTTGACACAAATAGTCCCTGCGATCGAATAGACTTGTTTTCAACACACAAAACCATCCAGAACTTATTTCTAAGTTATGTAAAGGTTATTTTAGGTATGTTAAGCCTATGTCACTATTCTGGAGTGTTTGTCGTGTTAAAATGACTGCGTTTACGCACCAGTTTTCGTGTAACTTTCCAGAAAGCGATTTATAGCTTGAAATCGGAATCGAATCGAATCGTAAAATCATCAAACACAAATACACACATAAATACACCAAAGCACATTGTTTTATTAATAATTAACATTGTTTTACATTGTACATCGATTACAGAGCACAGTTGTCACAGTCTCCCTTACTTTAGGAAATTTCGTCCCGAAATTTTAACTAGAGGAAACTTGTGAGAACAATTGCGGATATTTCGCCTTCATTTGGTCCTTACGTTCCCAAGTAAATTCTGGGCCACGTTTGGATTCCCAGCGAATCTTGACCAAATGAATTCATTTGTTCTTCAACTGCTTGTATGTACGGTCCACTATCTCCACAGGTTTCTCGACAAAGTGCATCGTTTCACCGATTTGGATTTCGTCGAGTGGAATGTGAAGATCAGCGTCAGCTAAATACTTTCGCAGATTGGACACGTGAAAAGTTGGATGAATATTTCCAAGCTCTAGAGGTAGCTCTAGTTGATAGGCAACCTTCCGAATTCTTTCCACAATCTTAAATGGTCCAACATATCGTGGTGCAAGTTTTCCTTTCTTTCCAAATCTCACCACTCCCTTCCAAGGTGACACCTTGAGTAGGACATGGTCTCCGACTTGAAATTCTAAGGGCTTACGTTGTAAATCTGCATAACTCTTTTGACGGCATCTAGCTGTCACAAGATTATCACGGATTTTCTTGATTTTGTCTGTTGTTTCCAGAACAAGCTCAGGTCCAGTAAGCTGAGATTCACCGGTCTCGTTCCAACAGACAGGTGAACGACATTTTCGACCGTAGAGAGCTTCGAATGGTGCCATATTAATGCTAGCATGATAACTATTGTTGTAAGAGAACTCGATCAATGGAAGATGAGAATCCCAATTACCACCAAAGTCAATCACGCATGCTCTAAGCATATCCTCCAAAGTTTGAATCGTCCTCTCAGATTGTCCATCTGTTTGGGGATGATAAGCAGTGCTTAGATTTAGTTGGGTTCCCATACCAGATTGCATGGTCTTCCAAAAATGAGATGAAAATCGAGCATCACGATCGGATATGATATCCAAAGGAACACCATGTCGTGATACAATCTCATCAACATAAATCTTTGCAAGTTTATCAGCAGATAGATCCTCGCGAATCAGAATAAAATGAGCTGACTTCGTTAATCGATCGATAACAACCCAAATAGCATCATGACCTTTGGATGTACGCGGTAACTTAGTGATGAGATCCATAGCAATGTTCTCCCACTTCCAAACCGGTATCTCTGGTTGTACAAGCAAACCAGATGGTCGTTGATGTTCAGCCTTAACTTTGAGACAAGTTAGGCATATCGATACATACAAGGCAACATCCTTCTTCATAACAGGCCACCAATACTGAGTACGAAGATCCTTGTACATTTTATCCGCACTGGGATGGATAGAATATCGAGACTTGTGAGATTCGTCAATCACTAAAGTGCGAAGATCGTCTTGTTTCGGAATCCACAAACGATCCTTGGAATAGAGTAAACCATCGTCCTTCGCTTCGAGCTTAAGCTCAAGTTGACGTGGTAATTCCTTACCCATCAAATTTTGTGAAACACAAAATTGCTGAGCTTGAAGAACACGAGTTTGAAGATCAGATAGAGTTCGAACATAATGAAGCTTGACTTGCTCCTTTCGACTAAGCGCATCGGCTACGACATTCGCCTTACCAGGATGGTAGCGAATCTCGCAATCGTAGTCATTTAGGAGTTCAACCCAACGTCGTTGCCTCATGTTCAACTCCTTCTGATTAAGAATGTGCTGGAGACTTTTGTGGTCTGTGAAAACCACACACTTCGTGCCATAAAGATAATGTCTCTAGATTTTGAGAGCGAAAACCATAACTCCCAACTCAAGATCATGAGTTGTGTAGTTCTTTTCGTGAACTTTCAATTGTCTAGAAGCGTTTGCCTCGTTGCATGAGGACACAACCAAGGCCTAAGTTGGACGCATCGCAGTAGACAACGAAATCATCGTTTCCCTCAGGCAAAGATAAAACAGGAGCATCACATAGCTTGTGTTTCAGCGTTTGGAATGCTTCTTCTTGTTTGGGTCCCCACTCAAAAGGCTTATTCTTCTGAGTCAAAGCAGTGAGAGGAACCGCAATCTTCGAGAAGTTCGAAATAAATCGACGATAATATCCAGCAAGACCAAGAAAAGAACGAATTTCTGTAGGTGTCGTTGGTGTATTCCAATCCTTGAAAGCAACAATCTTGGATGGATCCACATGAATACCTTGCTTGTTGACAATATGTCCCAAAAACTGAACTTCTTTAAGCCAAAATTCACACTTGGTGAATTTAGCAAAAAGTTGTTCCTTTTTCAGGAGTTCTAAAGTCAAACGAAGGTGTTGCTCGTGATCGGCTCGAGACTTCGAATAAATGAGAATATCGTCGATAAACACAATAATGAACTTGTCTAAATAAGGTTTACAGACCCTATTCATTAAGTCCATGAAGATAGCTGGGGCATTTGTCAAACCAAAAGGCATGACAGTAAACTCGTAATGCCCATATCTTGTTCGGAAAGCAGTTTTGGGAATATCTTCTTCAAATACACGAAGTTGATGATACCCAGAACGCAGATCGATCTTGGAGAAACTGGTAGCACCTTGCAGCTGATCAAAGAGATCATCGCTTCGGGGTAGGGGATATCGATTCTTGATGGTAAGCTTATTAAGCTCACGATAATCGATACACATACGAAAAGATCCACCTTTCTTTTTCACAAAGAGGACAGGAGCATCCCAAGGTGAATAACTCGGACGGATGAATCCTTTATCAGATAACTCTTGAAGCTGTTTCGATAATTCTTGCATCTCAGATGGTGCAAGACGATAAGGTGCTTTCGCAATCGGGTTAGCATTGGGTACAAGATCAATATGAAACTCGACTTGACGAACTGGAGGCAAACCAGGCAGTTCATCAGGAAACACCTCTGGATAATCCCGAACAATCGGAATATCCTGAATACTCTTGCTCTTGCCTTTCTCCTCAGTGACATGCGCCAGAAAGGCAACATATCCCTTTCATAGGTAACTTTGGGCTTTCGTACACGACATGAGTTTCAATCCGCCAGATGGTTTCTCGCCACGAACTTCCAGAACATCACCAGATGAAAGAGGAATACAAATGATCTCATCGAAACAAACCACCTCAGCATGGTGTTTGGTTAACCAATCCATCCCTACGATAATGTCAAAACTCCCAAGTTGCATCGGTAAGAGGTCAATGGGATAAAGATGGTTATCGAGGTTCAATTGATAATCATGAATAATAGAATCGAGAACAAGAGGTTTACCAGTAGCAACTTCGACAGATAAGGGTTTCCTCAGTTTAGTTCTAGGTATCGCAAGTAAAGGCTCAAAGGATAACGAAACAAAACTCCTATCGGCACCAGAATCGAAAAGAACAGATGCAAGTTGATTGTTAACAAGGAACGTACCGTTAACAACCTCGTTGTCCGCCCTCGCCTCGTTCGCATTCAGATTGAATGCTCGTCCCTGAGCGGGATTCACATTCGCTATCGCGTTCGGGTTCGCATTCGCATTTACCAACCTCGGGCAGTTGTTGCGGAAGTGACCCATTTCTCCGTAATTAAAACACGAACCAGGTGGGAATCTCGCAGCATTCCCCTGAGCTTGTGCAGGAACCTGAGCAGCTTGATTTTGACCAAAACGACAAAAGTTGGCCAAATGCCCAAGTCTGCCACAGGTAGCACACTGTTTACAAGCCTATTGGGCAACATGGTGACCATTACATCGAGCACAGTGAGGTGCGGTACCAGCATATGCTTTCTTTGCAGGAGGTTGAGTCGGTGGGTTCTGAGCAGCCTGTGCTGTAACAGCAAAGTTCTGGGAAGCCTTGCGCTTCCTTGACTTTTTAGAAGACTCACCCTGCTTCTTTCCCTTACCCTTTTCCTTGTCAGAATCGGTCGACTTCTTTTTATCACCCTTGCGGGTGAGTTTACCCTTCCTGACTTGGGACTCAGTCAGGGTAGCCGACAACTCAATCGCGTGACAAATGGTAGTAGGATTAACACCGGTCACAATATCCTGAATGGAATTGGGTAAACCATCGATATATCTCTCGATTGCCTTCTCCAACGGGGTAACCATCGTAGGACACAACAAACTAAGCTCCTCAAATCGATCCGTATAAGCATGGTGTTCTCCCCCGTCTTATTTCATATCATCGAATTCTCATTCCAAAGGTCGAATCTCGTGACGGGGACAGAACTCTCTCATCATGAGAGCTCGGAGCTCTTCCCAAGTTTGTGCTAATGCCACTTCGGCACCCCTATCGCGCATAATACCATTCCACCAGGTAAGAGCTCGCTTCTCAAACACGCTAGATGCAAACTTAACCTTACGCGCATTCGGACACTGCACATGTCTGAATGTGCTCTCGATACTCTCGAACCACTGTAGGAGCGCAGTTGCTCCTTGTGACCCAGAAAACTTAAGCGGCTTCGCAGAATTGAAATTCTTGAAATTACACGGTGCATTATTGTTGTTATTATTGTTGTTGTATAACTCGTGGATTTGGGTCACAACGCCTGGAAGTACAGCAACCATTTGCTGAGAGACAAGGGCTGCGACTTCTTCAGCAGTAAAAGTTTGAGCTTCGCGTCGAGGAGGCATTGTCTAACAAAGAAACATGAGAAACGAGTGAGGTCGACAATTTGGAAAAACAAGAGAGGTATTGAAAACATCGACAAAACACAAGGAGTGCGATCATTTGTTCGTCGCCTTGAACAAACAAACGACACGCAGTGACTAATCAAAGTAAATAGGTCATAATAATGTATCACCGAAGACATGCTCGCCTATAAGTGAACACTCACCCCAAGAGTTCCCAGGTAAGAGTGACTGGCCCGATACTGCGGATTTGTACGAACACTCTAGCCTTAGACAGAAAACTCAGGGTACAGCCATTCACCCTTCCAATTTGCACGTGTTCATATTATTTAGACCCAAACTTTGACGAGATTTTGAAAATTCAAAGGGCATAAAGCTGAAAATGAATCAAACTGGAAAGGTTCAAAACCTTACAATCAATCATCCAAGGATAGATGATTAATTTTCGAAGCGGATTTGTTATTGTGTTCTCGTTGTGGTTATCACCTAAGGATAGGTGACGGTATTGTTTTAAAATCTAAACACAAGTAAACTTACGTTGGGGTCCTAGAAAGTTATAGTCTAGGTCAAAGCATTACTAATAACCTAATTCCCTATAACCATTGGCTCTGATACCAACTCTTCTGTCACACCCCGACCACGTTAAAACAACAAACCGTGGCGGAAACGTCGGGGAGTGTTGTAACAGAATCATTGTTTCAACAACCATGGCAATTAAAAGTTTCGTTTTATAGATTCGTTAAGAAATTTACATTGTCTTAAAACCAAACAAACAATTTAAACATCGTCTACTATCGTTTTTATGTCACTAAGGCCACGTCCAAATCCTAGGTGAACATGCTCCCTAGCAATCATCATGCAACATCACCTGAAACATATTTAAAAACAAATTCAGCAAAGAAATGCTGGCGAGCACATAGGTTTTGTGAGAGTATCGGAATTATGGCTCGTTTATGTATATGTTGCAATACTTCGAAAACCTTGTTTTGAAAAGTATATAATATTGCAACATGGTTAACCAACCAAATCAAGATGGTTATAATTTATAAAATCTCGTAGCCATGATTCCTAACTCAAAGACTTTTGTTTTAGTAAACCAATTCGTAAAACATCTCGTTAAAACTTGTTAATAAAACTCGTATGGTTTATATCATTTCGAAAACCTCGTTGTGTGACATCGTTTCAAATCATTTCCCAAGTGAACTAAATAATGACAAGAAATGTAATATGATAAAAGCACTTATATATAAGATGTACCAGCGGCGTATCTACCATGCTTCTATCATGTTACATCCATCCCATTACCTAATCACAACCCAACCAATCGTTTGTTTAAATCGTTTTATCTCGTTTAAGTCATTCCAAATCGTTTTAACTCGTCCCAAAATCGTATTCGTTTTAATTGTGAAACTACTTTTGGTCGTCTCGCTAATAACATTCAAACCTTCGTGACTCGACTACCTCGTCTATCGCATTAACAAACCACCAAAGGGTAAGTTAACAATCATCAGATTCGGTCGTTACCTACATAACCCCCACACATAACCATGGGTGTAGTCTGATAACGGGATTTGTAAGATCATATGGTACCATAACCTAATACAGGTCGGCTTGATCAATGCTAATGAATGTCATTCGTTATGTAATTGCAACCAACAAGTTCGTTCACATTATCGAAATCATTATTAGTTTAATATAAACCATCTTTATCGTTTTTGAAACCATCGTTTAAACCTTGAAATCGTTTTGTACATATGAATCACCCCAAAACAATTGAAAATAGTAAAATAGGGGAACTATGTACTCACATTGAATAGAAGGGTATCCTTGATCTAAAGAACTTAGCGAAGATCAGACAAACCAAGGAAATTCAAGTAGTACCTAGTAATCGGATCACTAGTAAATAAATCGACACCTAAATCGGAAGATCGGATAGAATGAGGTCTTGTAAACCAAATGAGTGTTGGAACTCATGTGATATGGTTTAACAAAGTCTACATCCTAAATCGGAACTTAGCCAAAGTGCTTTCGACCCGTTACGACCTATTAAGGTAGCTTATGCTACTTTAACGCGCCGTTCGCGCGAAACTATGTTCGGATGGTTAACTATGTGCTATGTCAAGTCTTACATGCCCAATAATACCTAAACATGTTACTAAATCAGATTATATGTCAAAAACATGTTCACATAAGTAAAATACGGATTTAAGCTTCAAAAGGGCGTTTTGGTCATTTCCTATGGGCATACAAGCTACTTAACAAATAACTAACCAATCCTATGTGATCATAAGGTATAACCTCAGTGGTTATTCCCTATGCAACTATGATCACTAATCAAGCTTGGTCGGATCCTAATGATCGACCAAACGGGTTGGGTTCGAAAGTCTAAGCGGTTGTTTAGACCGCTTAACTTACGACCCTAAACAAGCACAAAACTAATAGTGACGAGTTAAACATGTCAAAACATGTTTAACTAGCTTATAAAACTGATTTGGTATCAAAACAATGGGTTTTGATACCCGAAAATAGTTCCGTTGCAAAATGTGTGCTAAAACGCATTTTGACCGAAACTTTGACTCGTCACTACGCCTAGTTAACGTGGTAATCAGTAGGTATAATCGCTGAGGATTATAACCATCGTGATTACAATCACGTTGCAAAGTTCAATTGAACTTTGACTTGACCAATTGATGGTCAAAACCAAAAGTCAAACTGTTGGCCAAACTGTTTGACTTTCTACTTAAACATAAAGAATAAGCATGAAAGAAGACTTACAAAGGGTCCTAGCTATCTTTTCTACCAAGAATAAGTTTCCAATCAGATTAGAAAGCTCCCCAAATCAGATGTAGAGGAGAAATGATAAGAATGAGCAATGAATGAATGGAAGGTGATGGCTATTTATAGTTGTGGTGAGTTCATTAGATCATGTCAAGTTTTTGTGTAACTTCCAAGCAATAAATCTCCACCATACAAGTGTTGTAAGCAGGTTAAAAGCCTTAAGGAGGTGTTAACTTGGCTACCACACAAGGAATTTGCAAGATTGGCCCCTGAATTATCAAACAGTGGCTGAAAAATAACTTTCTGGTCGCTGGGCACTTCATACGGCCCGAGTAAGTAATTGGGAGGGGGCTACGCGGCCCGCCTGGGCTCCCCAGTTCAGCACAAGTTTGAAAATTTACAGTTTAGGTCCCTGCACAAGGTTTAAGCCCATTTCAGGCCCTTTTAACCTCCGTTAAGCCATTTTCAAGGCTCTACCAGGTCAATAAAGTTTAGAGGACTCAAAATGTGCTCGGAAAACTCTCGGATGTCGGCTTGTTTGGTCGTACGGTCACGTTATTCGTTAAATTACGACGAAACTCAAACGGGCGCGAAAACGATCCAAATTAAGCGACGAATGGTATTTTTGCATGCCGATCACTAAAATAAATATATTTTAGTGTATACAAAAATTTTGGATGTCCAGATGTGGTCAGAACGTAAGATATGCGCGAAAATGCAAACTTACGTCGTTTTTGACACTTTTAGTCCCTGTAAGATCAAATAAGCATGTTTTCGCATACCGAACCCCTCAAAGCTTATTTCTAAGCTATGTTTAGGTTATTTATGGTATGTTTAGCTTATGATCAAGTTCTGGACTCTTTGATACCATACGAATCGGTATAGTTTTGAAGTTTGACATAAATAGTCCCTGGGATCGAATAGACTTGTTTTCAACACACCAAACCATCCAGAACTTATTTCTAATTTATGTAAAGGTTATTTTAGGTATGTTAAGCCTATGTCACTATTCCGGAGTATTTGTCGCGTTAAACTGACTGCGTTTACGCACCAGTTTGCGTGTAACTTTCAGAAAGCAATTTATAGCTTGAAATCGGAATCGAATCGTAAAATCATCAAACACAAATACACACATAAATACACCAAAGCACATTGTTTTATTAATAATTAACATTGTTTTACATTGTACATCGATTACAGAGAACAGTTGTCACAGAAACAATTTCGGTGCATCCTAGAACTGCTAAAAACAGGAGAACCTTTACGCTAAATTCTCCAAGTGCGAATTCTGGCTTCGCGAAGTTCAATTCCTTAGATATGTTGTAAGCAAGCGTGGTATCCAAGTGGATCCCACTAAGATAGATGCAATCATGAAATGGGAAGAACCAAAGACACCTACTGAAATTCGCAGCTTCTTGGGATTAGCAGGATATTACCGAATATTTATCGAAAACTTTTCAAGAATAGTCGCACCTCTAACTACCTTGACCCGCAAGAATGTAAAATTTGATTGGGTTCCTAAACAACAGGAGTCTTTTGAAATCGTCAAGCAGAAGTTGTGCTATGCTCCTGTGTTAACATTGCCTGAAGGAATAGAAGAATTCATTGCCTACTGTGATGCTTCTCACACTGGCATGGGCTATGTGCTTATGCAGAGAGGCAAAGTGATTGCCTACGCATCACGACAACTGAAAGTGCACGAAAAGAATTACACCACCCACGATCTGGAATTGGGTTCCGTTGTATTTGCACTTAAGTTATGGAGACATTATTTATATGGAACTAAGTGTATTATATACTCAGATCATGAAAGTCTCCAACACTTGTTTAATCAGAAGGATCTCAATATGAGGCAACACCATTGGATAGAAACTTTAAATGAGTATGATTGTGAGATTCGCTACCATCCTGGCAAAGTGAATGTAGTCGCAGATGCATTAAGCGGAAAAGAAACTCAAACCTATACGAATCAATGCCAAAAGTATTAAACTTAAGAATAGCTTGAATGAAAGGCTGTTGGCCGCTCAGAAGGAAGTTGTACTGCAAACTAACCTTCCAAGAGAGAAATTAGGTGCAACTATTGAACAGTTGTCACCTGGTAGTGATGGAATTCTCAGATTAAATGGTAGAATCTGGGTTCCTATTCATGGAGGACTTAGAGACATAATCCTCCAGGAAGCACATAACTCCAGATACTCCGTTCACCCTGGGGGGGACAAAATGTATCAAGATTTAAAGGAAAACTATTGGTGGATGGGTTTGAAGAAATCCATAGCCACCCACGTAGCTGAATGTTTGACGTACGCTCAGATTAAAGCCGAACATCAAAAGTCGTCATGATTACTACAACAATTAGAACTTTCCACATGGAAGTGGGAGATGGTAACCATGGATTTTATCACCAAGTTACCTAAGACAAGGCATGGAAATGATACAATATGGGTCATAGTTGACAGACTGACTAAGTCAGCTCATTTCTTACCCATCAAGGAGACTCGTAGCTATGATAAGCTAGCTCAGTTATATGTGGACGAGATTGTATTTCTCCACGGAGTGCCAGTATCTATTATATCCGATAGAGATACTAGATACACTTCTCATTTTTGGAAAAGTTTCCAACAATCATTAGGCACTCGTTTGAATTTCAGTACCGCTTACCATCCTCAAACAGATGGGCAAAGTGAGCGTACCATTCAAACGTTGGAAGACATGCTTCGCGAACATGTCATTGATTTAGGTGGTAGTTGGGATGACCATCTTCCCTTAATTGAGTTCTCCTACAATAATAGTTACCATACCAGCATTCAGACTGCGCCTTTTGAGGCTTTATATGGAAGAAAATGTAGAACGCCCGTCTGTTGGGCAGAAGTTGGAGAAGCTCAATTATCAAGACCAGAGATAGTCCTTGAAACAACGGACAAGATTGTCCAGATTCGTGATCGCCTAAAGGCTGCCAGAGACAGGTAGAAAAGCTACGCAGATTAGAGGCGCAAACCTCTAAAGTTTGAGGCAGGAGACAAAGTCTTACTAAAGGTATCACCCTGGAAGGGCGTGATGCGATTTGGTATGAAGGGAAAACTAAGCCCAAGGTATATTGGACCATTTGAAATCATCGAATGTGTCGAAAGTGTAGCTTATAAGCTGAACTTACCTGAGGAGCTTAGTGGAATTCACAATCTGTTCCACCTCTGTAACTTAAAGAAGTGTCTAGCTGATGAATCGCTAGCAATGTCTCATAAAGATGTACAGATAGATGAAAGCATGAGGTTTGTTGAAAGACCTATATCGATCAAGGATCGACAGGTTAAAAAGCTCCGAAGGAAACATGTACCAATTGTGAAAGTAAAATGGGATGCCCGTAGAGGCCCTGAGTATACGTGGGAGGTTGAGTCCACTATGCGACAAAAGTACCCTCACTTATTTCAGTAAATCTCATGGTCGAGATTTGGTGAGGATGTAACACCTCGAAAAATCATGACCAATTATGTGAAGACACGTGTTCTTAACCCTAAATGTATAAAAAGCTGACTTTGAAGGACTAAAGTTGGCAAACAATGAAAAGATGTATGCGGAGGGACTAAAAGTATCAACATGCTAAACTTATGCCTCTGAGTGACCTTTTAACAAGCCCGGGGCTTCGTAATGTTCAATCATGCTCTCGGGAATGCTTGATATTGATTATGAAAGGTTTTGGTATCGTTACACGATAAAATGTGCAAGATTTCAAGAACAAGGGTTAAAAGCGTCAACGAGAGAAACTAGTACCTTCGGGTGGTCTACCTATAAACTGGGAGCCTTAGAATATTTATTCACACTCCCATGTATGGCCAATATTGGCTAAAGTTGGCTTTTGATAAGTTACAAGACAATAATATAGGTTATACAAGTCAAGGGGCCAATTGTGTAAATTTTTATAATTTTTCTCGCTGGTCAGCACATTTACGGACCGTATGGGGTCCCTGCTTGCGGTCCGTAAAGCCTGTTACTGGGCGAACTTTTGCTTGTTCTCCACACATAAACTTTCAAAACCACTTCCTTCAATACAAGGGGCTGCATGGCTGCTCATAGCTCGTTTAGGGACACCTGGAGACATCCTAGAACATCATAAAACACCTGGGATGGTCTTGAGAAGGCTCCATGCACTATTAATAGAGCCCTCTTGTTTCCTTCATTCCTTGCACCATTCAAAATTTCATCTCTTCTCTCTTGCTCTGGCATTCTAGAGGTTCCTGATAAAAAAGGAAGCTCCTTCTAGTTTAATCTTCGATATAGGACCCTTTTGTAAGTGTCCTTAGCCAATCTAGTTCGGTTTTTATGCGTTTAAAGACCGAAAGTCAAAGTTGTAACAAAACGACTTTGACCTTCAGTTTAGACCTAAACGATCCAGCCATTGTTTGAGGCGAATATGGCTACGTGATCGTAATTAGGTAGGTGTTAATCCCTCAAAAGGGCACCTCCTAATTACCACGTTTACTTAGTTAATTGTCGGGTCAAAGTAATTAAATAAAAAGTCAAACTAATCAGATTTTTAAATAAAAATCAAATCTGATAATGTAGAAGTTATAAAACATATTTTATCACTTAAATAACTTGGTAAACATTATTAGAACATGTCTAAACATGTTCAACCCGACAATTCTAAGTTTAAGCTCGGTTCGCAACCAAAAGTCGCAAAAGCTTGACTTTTTCTTTGACTTTCAGTTCTGACCCAAATTTGTTTATTTTCTCTATGTCTCAAGGTTCCTTTGTGACCATATTATCTAATAACAAAACCCTCTGAGGTTATATTACATGGTCACTTAGTAATCTGAATTATATGCATGTTTCCGATATTATGCTTATATTTGACTAGTATGCCCTTCGGTTTAAAATGAGATTTTTAATATAAATAAACATGAAAACGAATTAGGTACTGATAGTAATCATAATTAGATTATTTTGACACTTAAATTTTGGTCATAAACTGAAGTTTTACAATTGATCGAAATTAATGCTTTTGTAAGGACTAAAATGCCCTTGGGCATGTAAATCAAGCTTTTATCATAATTTTGACACAAAACTCTCTACCTACTGTTGTGATATCATTTTTAGGATTTATTGGAGTATTGGGTCAGATTATATACTGACCTTAACCTTGAAGTTCTTGTATAAAGTCTATAAATGACGATAATACCCTTTTCACAAATAAAATGAGTTTTACATATAATTAACATGCAAAACCTTTTGCTACTGATGTGTTATAAAAAATAAAATATTTTGACCATTCAAAGCTGGTCAAAATCTCATAATCGCATAAACTTTGGAATTATCGTCAAATATCGACTTTTACGCTAGTTAGGTGCATAGTATGGTTTAAAACCATATTTAGCACCCAAGATTTGTTACCTACTGATTTTATAAATGATTTTAAATATTTTTATAGTAGGTATAAGTCTTGAACTCAGAATCCCAATTAAGTCCATAAAAGCATATGTGAAATGACCATAAGGCCCTTTCAGGGCATAGTTTGGCCACAAATGGTAAACCACACATATGTATGATATCCTACTGTTATAACAACATAAATTAAATATTTTTACAGAATGTTTTTTACCAGAACTTCAATTTACCTATAAACCCCTTTTATAAATCTTAAAATGACCAAAATGCCCTTGTGGGTCCTAATTCGGTTTTAAAATCTTTTTGGGCATACATGTTGATATCCTACTGATGTCATAACATGTTTTAAGCATAATAACATATGGAAATTATATATGACTCAATCGGTTACCCGTTTGTGCTTATACGCGTTCGGTTCGGTTTATGTAACTAGTTTGCATAAATTAACCGAAACGGGTCTAACCTTGTCATCAAAACTTCAAAATCCAGAATGTATTTAGTTTACCCATATTATACAAGTGTTCATACTTGTTGGGTTTAAATTGTATTCCATTCCGGTCTCCGCTTAATCTAGCGTTTTCGTACCGTAAAGCATCCTTAAAACTAACCGGTCTAAGTCCTTGACTTAAATAAGACCCGTTAGTATCCTAATAGGTTAATAAAACCTTCATTTCAGATTAAGTAGCCTCAGTAGAAGATACTTGCATAAAGTCTTAGTAACATACGGCTGAGTAGCATTTCTTGCATTATTAAACCCAGGTAAATACTTTTAACTTATTTTCCCTTATACGGGCTTGGGATATGGTAAATTATTACCATTTGGTCGGGTATGAGATCATTTAGTCGGATTGTGATTTAATAAATCTGCATAACCCGTTTTAATCTGTTTTGTTTGATAACATAAACTTTGGGGGTTAACGACCATGTCCTGGATATCATCGGCTCATTTAAGTTATTAATGGCCACGACCTATGCATGGGGTAGGCATACACTTGACAGATGCAAATGCTAAAATATAAATTACCTACAAGTTGGGGATAACTCCTTTGTGGGTTTTATAAGTGGTGAGTCAGTTAATCATGTTCGGTTTCGAAACTGGCCCCAAATATATGACAAACATGTAAATCTGTATACAAGATTTTAAATGAAATTGTCCTAATTTATAAAAGAATTTTAGTGCTTCAAGCACTTAAACCAATTTTCTAAAATGTTTTCAAATGAGTCAGTTAATTGTATTTACCAGTGAAAACTGACGTATTTTCCAAAGACTAAGTGACAGGTACCTCACGAAATAGGCTGGAGCTACTTGGCATTAAAGAAGAGGATCTTGCAAATTCCTAGATGCCTAAAGTCTGTCGAACTCTGTTTTATGTATTTGTTTAATGGTCCGCCTATGTATTTCTTTTACAACCGCCTGTATATTCTTTCATTTTGAACTTTGAACATTTTGGGTTGTAATAGTAATTAAACTTCCAAGCCTTCCGCTGTGCTGTAATTGTGTTTAATTTTTTATGATGATATCAACTACGTCATGATACTCCCCTCCGGGCCCACCGGAATATGTGGAAATATCGGGGTGTGACACCATGCTTTCAAACCACGGTTTGAAGTTGTCAATGATTAAAAGCATAACACAGCTATGGGATGCCATAAATGGATACAATCCGCAGTTGAAACTTGGATACACTAATGTGAAAAAGCTATAGAAACACCAAAGGTGAAACCATTTCTCTCCAAACACCAAAATGAAAAAAAATCTCCCAAAACACCTCAAATTAGTTCACATAACAAAAAAGATGACGAACAAGGTTGTTTGCTCTTTTATTCAAAAGGGTGTAAGAAATGTAACACAAATTCCCAAATATTGTGAGTGTAGGGTGTTGGAACAGTTTGTCCAAGTAACGACGTTCAATGACATTGCTACCAATGTACAATCTAAGGGTTACATCAAGAGAAACAACTATGTAAATAATTATTTAACTATTAAATGATCTTACAAGAAATGTGTGTACAGTGATGATTATTCGAGAATAATCGGATCTAGGTATTAGTTATTATTATTATTATTTATGAAATAATAATAATTAATAGATTAAATGATGGATGTTAAACAATTGTTATGTAGTTTTTCCTTTTAATTTAAATGGGTTTGACTATTTAGTTAAGTTTGTTAATTAAATTTATCAAAGAAAATAAATACATTATTTATTTAATTAGGTTAAACAAATTATGTATTTAATTAATTTAATTATATTTTAGATAGTTATATAAATGGAATTAGTTATTTTATTCGTAAATAAATAAATCAGATAAAATATAAGTTGGGTTTTTGACATAGGGGACCATTTAAAGAAACCCATGTTAGGATTTTGGGGATCATATATAAGGAGACAAAGGAAATCAGTTTTCAATAGAACAAAAGTTAAAAAGAAACCTGAAACCCTAATTCTTTCTTCTATTACACTCTCTGCGACCCAACACCTGCCACCCGCCACTTGCCGCTTCCTACCGCCGCCTGTTCCACCCCTAACATCGAGCGCTAGCACTACGACACCGACTCGCGATGCTCAGCCACCTGTTAGCCATCACCGCCGCTGCCACTATCTGTAACGATCCGTATTTCATACTTTCTATTTTTAGTAAGCTTGTATTCGTATTTCATTTCAATCTTTGTAACCTTGAGACTTTGATAATAATGGAAACACATTTCAATTTGTACTTGTGTAATTTATACATGCATGATACTTATACGCGTTTTATATATGAAACCGAAACATTCTTGACGTTTATTTTATGTTCGGAATCATACTCATGCACATTCATACCTTACACATACACTTACATACCTTAAAATGCCCTAAAAATGCCTTAAAACAAATAACATATCAAAGGAATGGCATACATGAACAAATAACCGAATAAAAAAGATTAAAAATAAAAAAAATTGGAAGGTCTCACAGACTACAAGACAAGTCTGATGGGCAGAATTGGTTCTAACTTGCGGATTGGACCTACTACATACATCCTTTCTTCTGCAATCACCTTCCAACCTTCCTTAAACCCAAACCCAAACCCAAATTCCCAACTATAAATATATGTCTTCCACAACTCCTCCACCCTTTACATACCTCAAAACAACTCTCAAATCCTCTCAATCTTCTCAAAGTCTCCAAGTTGGGTAGATTGTACCAAGTCTCAAAACAGTGAGTTTTGAGCACCTTCTTCTTCATTTTCTTCTTACTTTCTTACATCAAACTACTTGGATGACCTACAAGGATTTTACCCAAGGTTCACCAAGGTGTAACAAGGTTGTACATCACTTGCATGAGGCTCCAAAGTCAGATTTGAATTCTGTTTTATAAAAACTTTTACAAAAATGTTTCATTACTTGTTCTTCTTGTGGGAATCTTGTACCAACCTTGTTCCCAATCAAACTCATGGTTGTGGGGCTTGTGTATGGTTGATTTCCAGAGGATTAGAGGTCCAAAAGCCTCACTTAGCTACTGCCCTAAAGGTTTTAAACAACCTACAAGTGTTAAAACCATCTAAACCCCACAACCTTCAATGTTGTGAGGCTTGTGTTTCAGTAAAGTGTGAACAATGGAGCCTTGGATTTCCATCTATGATTCAACTTCTTTACTTAGCTAGTTAATCAATTTTCTTTAACCTAAGTTGTCACACCCCTTTCTAAGGCGGAAGCACGAGGTGTGATCTTGAAAGGTTCTCATTGCATACGAATGGTAAACATACTACATGCTCATAAAAATAACTCCAAATGCCAATAACTTTACGTAATTAAAAACATAGGTTAAGTTTAGAGTTTACATCACAACATAAAACGTTGTCTGAAAAGTTTACAACATTATTCAGAGACAAACAAAAGGGTTTTGGTCCTTATATCACCACATGGAGTGGGACATAACAACCAAACCTAGCAATACGGCATAGGAGTCTTGACACAACATAGCTAACAACATAAACAACATCCAAGGGCAAGAGTATGACGGCGCACATCCACTTTAGTTACCTGAAATACATGTGAGTTTTTGGAAAATCGTCAACATAATGTTGGTGTGAATTCATGCAGTTTTTGTATTGAACGTTTGTATACTTTGAATGAAAACATGGTATGTAATTTGTATCAAACAAGTATTTCTATAAATGTAAGGAAATCGAGATCGCTAATGGTTTGCAAGGCCATTAACATGTGACACGACATAGGAAGCATCCAAACCATAGGCATTTTTAACTGTCACATCCATGACTGTCGATTCACGACTAGAGACACAAAAGCACTGCTTGGTACTAGTATCACCAAGAGTGTGGGTGCCTGAAACCCATTAGATATAACCTTTTGTTCCGCGGTCTTGGTATGAAACTGATTAATGGTGCTTATGGTACCCTATTCGTGACATGATCTAAAGTATCATTCCTTAGTTTTAGTATCCAACATACCATAACACATGTATTTTCCCCAATTTTAGAAAGCAAGTAAAAGTTTAAAAGTGGGGACATGAACTCACAACTTTGCGTTTCCTGTGCCGTAAACTTCACCGGGTTTGCTTATATAGCGTCGTGACCTATACGTGTTTTATTAACGTTAGTCACTAGACTTGTATCGCACAAGTACAAGTCACCGTCTTTTATGTATGCGTTCTTTGTTGTTAAAAATAATTCATATTTTTTAACTATGTCTCTTACTTATATTATTTTCCCAAAAATAATTATAAGTATCTTGTATCTTTTTCACCCGAGTTATATATTTTCGTCCAAAAAGACATTTTAAGTTCGTAAATTTACATAATCTTTTAAGAAATATCTTTTCATAAATATATGTTCTTGTATTTGTCTAAGTATGTTGTATGTGTATTTTTGTATTTCTACTCCTTGGGAGTATTTAGTGTATTTTCAAGTCCTAATACACTATTACATACAATACATATTACATACACTTAGCACAAAATTTGGTGCCCAATAAATATATATATTTTCTCAAAAATATACATACTTAGTATCAATTTTTATTTTGAAGAAATCACCATTTCTTAACTTGGAATTTTACACAAAATTTAGGGAAACCTTGGTAAATATTTTTAGGTAAATTTTTAGGGAATAAGTTTCACCAAAACTTATATTTTTCTGAGTGTCAAAATTTTATAGAAATTTTGACATGGTTTCCCCTAAAAATGGAGGTTTCCCATGTTTTCAAAACATGTGTTTATTTTCTTTTAAAATCAACCTCAATCATCAACAATACAATCAAGACTTACCATAAGCCAAGATCATGTAATTTATACTACATAATGAACTTGAAGTTTTTGTAAGAACTTGTAGTAACTTACCATGTTAATTAGTAGGTTTAGTTACCCTTTAAAACATTGTTATTTGTTTGCAAATCACATTCTTGAAAGATTTAGTCATTTACAACTTGTAAGATGATTTTTCTAAAAATATTTCTTTTGTCTTTCTCTTGTTACAATCATGTTCCTAGTCTTGATTTAACACTAAAAATATGATTAGTTTACTTAGAAACCATGACTTTGTAAATCTTTTAAATAAACTTGGTTTCTTGAGAAAATTATTTTTGTAATCATCTATTTACAAGATTTGTATTTTGTTTAAATCATCTTTACATATGAAAACAAATTTCATCATTCAAGTTCATGTATATAAAGTATGGTCATCTTGGTCTTTCACAAGATCATCACCTTAACTACTAGATCATGTGTTTAATCACAATCTAGTAGGTTTCTTATGATGTCTAACATCACTAACACAAATAATCAATCATCAAGAAGCAAATCATCATCATTCAACATGTATTCTTATGTTATTAAGCTTATGTTAAAGTATCATGATCATGTTCTTTAGTGTTCATCAAGATTAACAATGTTCATTATCTTTTAACCATCAAAATATGAAGTAACAAGAGATCATAAGGGCCTTACTACTAGCTCTATGGCTAGGGATGAACACAAGAGGTTGAAGATGACAAATGTGATGGATAAAAGCAATCGGGAGAGGTCCTTCAAGATCCACAAGCTCTAAACCTCCTTAAACACCTTCTTACACCTTAGGATGATCTTGGAATGATTGATCAAGACTTGAAAATGGTGATGGTGGGGTGTGCTATGTTCGGCCGAGAGTGAGGGGGAGAGGAGAAGAAAGATGATGGTGAAGTGTGTGGGTGATTATGAGAGCTTCAAGATCCTTTATAACCATGTTTAGCTTTTACCCTTTGTGTATTGTGTTCCCATAGTACCAACATAATCTCTAGCAAATCAAGAGAAGATCAAAGGAAGATTATGGAAATCTTGTAAGATCATGGGGTGGGGCCACCCTCATAACCATCCATATGGATGGGGGGGGGGTCTTGGTTGTGATTAAATGGTAAGTTAGAGATCTAGTTAGGATTCTTAGTATAATAGTTAGTGTTTATGTGTATGATGTGTTATATAGTGTGTTAGGGTATTTGGGGATCATAACTAGCTCAGAAACATTAAAACAATGCTTCTAGTATAATTTTGGTGTTTTGGGTAATGTCCGGTTGTTCGGTTAGATACTGGTTCGTTAAAGTGTTAAACTGTTCCGTTTAGTGATCTTTAAGTACCCTTTTGTGACATTTTTAATTCCCGACACTTAGGAAAGCATTCAGGACCATTTAGTCACATTTTTACATGCTACTAACTTGTTACAATGCTGAATTTTGCTGAAATATATAAAATTCAGTATTTAAAGTGTGTTTCGGGTGCCTTTTAGTGCATTCCGGAAAGTCTATATATTAACCCTTGTATCCATACTTGGGTTTTAATGTATTTCAGACGTTGGACCTACTCCTAGGCCTTAATTCCATTATCTGACTGCTTTCTGCAGAATTGCTGACACAATGTGTCTTACCGGTGAGTTTACTAGTCTTTCTGACGCAACGCTAATCATTAATGCATAAAGCCATATTTGAAGTATAAAACGTGCAATAATTCACATGTATAGCATGTAATCAGACAATGTTGACATTTAAGCACATAATTGCAGATATTAAATAATAATAAAATGTACGGAAGTTACCGGTTCTGTGCCAGTTGTCACAGTCTCCCCCCGTTAAAAGAATTTCATCCCGAAATTCAGGCTGAGCTATCTCTTGCAGGAGTTTTCTTGAACAGGTGGGGGTACTTGTCTTTAAACTGGTCTTCACGTTCCCACGTGTACTTGGGTCCGTGCTTAGAGTTCCAACGTACTTTTAGAAGTTTGACACTACTCCTCCGGGTCTTGTTGACCTTCTAGTCTGTAACCACAACGGGTTGTTCTGTAAATCGGAGGGTGTCGTCAATATGCACTTCATCCGCTGGGATGATTACTGTTTCTTGGGTTGGACTCTTCTTGAGGTTGGATACATGAAACGTATCATGTACTCCGTTAAGGTCTTCCGGTAACTCCAACTTGTACGCTACGGTACCAATTCTTTCCAAGATTTTGAATGGCCCGATGTATCGTGGATTCAGCTTTCCACGTTTTCCAAATCTTGCTACGCCCTTCCAAGGTGAGACCTTCAACAAAACTTTGTCTCCCACCTCGAATTCTAAGGGTTTTCGTCTTTGATCAGCGTAGCTCTTTTGTCGATCTCGAGTCGCCTTAATGTACTCTCGGATCTGCATGATTTTGTCTGTTGTCTCTTGAACAAGTTCAGGACCAACCATACGTTTGTCTCCAGCGTCTGCCCAACATAATGGTGAGCGGCACTTGCGGCCATATAGAGCTTCGAACGGTGTGGCTTTTATTGTCACACCCCCAAAATCCACACGCGGAGTATCACCGCCTGGAGGCGTGACTGTCCAGGATCCAGCCACCAATCATATTGAACAAGCATGTAAGTAATTAGAAAATCCAACCAATACAATTGGTGTCCAAACAAAACATAGTTTAAGTTGCAAGCGGAAGCATAATGATTAAATCCAAAACCAAATATAAGTTCAAATGTTTAAATGTTTAACATGGCACACAGTTGTCCATGTCCCACAACGACCACGCCTCCTCGTGCAAGCTCCATAAGTACCTAACGACCTGCAAGGCATGTAACAACGAGTCAACAACAAAGTTGAGCGAGTTCATAGTTGGTGTTCATGATTAAGTTGTTTCAAAACCAGGAGTTCTTTTGTAAGTTGTAAGTTAATCCGTTTACCCTGTTTCCCAAACATATCCATAGTTGGTGGGGGCTTCCCCATGTTAACCACTAGACCTGTTTACCATATCGACCACTGACTAAAGTAAGTTGGTGCCCTAGCGTCAATGTCTATCATCATTGACGTGCCCAGATCCATTAGTTCACGCCCGTCCTCTGCGGCACGGTGTGAGGCTTGTCAAACCTAAATAGCGCTATCTAACTAATGACCCGCTCGCCATTGGCCCGGCGATTAAGTCGATATAAAAAGGAGGGACTTCATGATAGAGAGTTTTGGTCTAGTATCCGTGTTGTCACCCTTCAATAAAGAGGGTGTGTAGGTAATCTCCAAACCAGGAGATTACGCAGGTTCCGATTAAATACTTATCACATGTTGTCACCCTTCAATAAAGAGGGTGTGTACGTGTTCCAAACCAGGAGATCACGCAGTTTCAGTTTAAATCCTTTACCCATTCCCAACCCTTGGGAATCCCATGCCTTGTGGAAAGTGTGAACTCACCTCGATTTGCTCGGCAGATAGTTTACTTGCTAAAATAACTTTTGATCAATCACGTCCTATTATAGTTATTACGTCTAATCAGATTCGCATACAAGTAATTCACGTAATTGTTCGCATATTTAACAAGTAGCACATATGGCATCATATATAATCCAAGTCAAAAACATGTAAACATAATTGCAGCCCATAAAATACTTATAGGTGGGGCCGGCTGCTTAGTGTGCGTTTCATCATAAACACAATCATCATGCTTTCCATTTCAATTAAGTCATATAAGACAAGAAATCATATAACATGCAGCCTTTCAAATCACTTTTGGTGGGTTATACCCCATGCACACTCAATTGTACTCTACCTAAAAAAAAACCCAGTTCCATAAACAACAATATGAAAAACAACATGAACCATGAGTCATTAATGTGATCATCAAGCTAACAGATCTGAACCTCCTACTCAAACCATGATATTTATGTTGCTCGGTCCCTAGGATTAGCATTTTATCAAGAGAATTCATGCATTAATCGAACAGTGTGGTTTACATCTCAACATCATATAACACATTCACACATGTGAAAAGAAACATGGAGTATCGATCAGTTGATGATATCAAAATAACTTTAAACTACCAACGATCGACCGAACACGGTATCCATATATTCACATATAAAATCTCATGTCTACACCAAACATGCCGGTCCGTATCCGCGTTCATATTATTATGCCGAAATCGAACCGAAACTATTATTCAAACCTACTCCCTATGTTTTCTTTCGAATATAATGTATGATATAGATATACGCAGTTACGTACACATGTATTACTAGGATTCATGTACAATTTTCATGGCTTTAAAACGAAGTCGACCGGTACGAGTAAAGCGAATCCAGCCATCATATACTTCATACATATTGCGTGCAACTAAACAACAATAATAGTATTACAAGTATTACTAAGATTCGTGTACAGATAATCGAACAATATATATATATTTCATATATTACACGTCGAGCATGAACAATACATATACACACCAACAAACAAGCATATACTTCCATATAGTTTCATGTAATCGCTTAATCATTATCAAACATAATCACCATCTATTATATTAAGAACTCAAGCCAAACTAAGTGTAAGTTTACTAACCGAGACTCGGGATTCGGAGGAGAACGTCGCGAACAGGAAGGGTCTTGCTTCGAGTGGAGGGGGCTGCCGTCGGTTTGGATGAAAGGGAAGAGGATATTAGGGTTTATGTTTTATGGAATTGTGATCATATCCGAATGCATGTACGTAAATATAACACAGAGATAAGGGAGGTGGGCGATGGTCTTGTGTTGGGCCGAGAACAATAAAAAAATAAGGTGTGGGCCACAAATGGGAGGAGGGTGGCTGCCAAACATTGGGTTTTGAAGATTGTAAATATATATATTGTTTTTACACAATACCAACTATAGTTTTTATTATACTAAACCCACAAATATATATATGTACAATGAATTGGAAAATGTAATGTATAATGTCCCAGCTATGTTTCCACCCTTAAAGGTTTCGGGTTGCGCGGGTAGGTTGGGTCGACTAGCAAGACGTGGCTATGGTTCAAACAGCTCGAGTCAGTTCAACGCGACATGGATAAAATATAATTCCGTATGAACATACTTAATTCATCAAATAAAATAAATGTAGGATTCGATTTATAAAAGTGAAACAACCGGTTTGTACCTTGAAGTTACGGGTTGTCACATTATCCCCAAGTTGAAAGAAATTTCGTCCCGAAATTTAGCACGTAGTTACTGAGGAAGCTAGTTAGGTTGCGTGGTTTCCTGGTTTTCCTGGGGTGTCACATCATCCCCCCGTTGGTTTGGAATTTCGTCCCGAAATTCCGCAGTAGCTTCAGCCTCAGTAATGGTTGCACTTTTCTCGAACAACTGGGGATACTTGAGTTTCATTTGGTCTTCTCGTTCCCAGGTGAACTCTGGGCCACGACGGGAGTTCCAGCGAAATCGAACAAGAGGTATTCTGGTATGCTTGAGAATCTTAACATCTCGGTCTGTAATCTCTACAGGTTCCTCGACGAATCGAAACTGATCGTCAATAGTGAGTTCCTTGAGAGGAACTATGAGGGTCTCATCTGACAGACACTTCTTCAGATTTGACACGGGGAATACGTTGTGAACTCCGCTGAGTTCTTTAGGTATGTTCAGTTTCAAGTTGTTTTCAAAAACCATAAGTTCATTCGAAAACCAGTAGTTAGTTAGTTCCTTGGGTCGTGCGAATGAATCCAACTTACGTCTGTGTAGTTGTGAGGTTCCAAAGGAAAAATGCGAAAACGTGTTTAAGGGAGTATGATCGTATCAACAATACACCGCCACCTTCAAGGCTTCGAGGAGTGATCACCAATGATCGAAAGCTGAGCCTTCCACTTTCTTTAAGCTAGAGCGTGTTCGTTTCAGTATCTCAGCATGGAGTAGTGAGAACGTAAGGTCACTGTGGTAAGAGAGCGATGGTTTGGTCTAAGCCAATGGTAGAAATTGGACATATCATTAATCAATATTCACGTGTTGGTGCAAGACCTAGTACAAAGATTCCGCATATGAAAGAAAAACTATCATGACATTAGAGTACGTCTCTTGTAGTGTAAGGTGGGTCAGGTAAACGTATAAATTATCGTGTTTTTCCGGTAGGATGAGTGATCCACAACTCTGTCCCCAATTGTCCTGAAGACTATTTCACCAGTAATGGCTTCCATTCACTAAGTTGGGTATACATGAGGGCTAATCAAGTAGAATAAGAATAAACCATCCAACAAGGTAATAAGGTAGTCTTGTGATTGTTGAAAATCATGGTATGGTTGTTGGCATTTCGTTAAATCAGTTGCCAATCGAAGAAACGGGGAATTAATGAGGTTCATACGAAGAATTGAGCGAAAACAGGGGTCCATCAATAACCGAAGGACTCGACCAGCTAATCTGTTGTCTAGAAGTAATTTCCAGTAGTGGTACATGGCGGCATGGCACAAAAAGGGAAGTTCGTTGCATCGCGGTCGCGCGAGTGTATCATTTGTCCAAAATAGAGTTTGGTGGGTAAGGTTGCGAGCTGCAAAATGATGAAGGCGTGTAACTGTGGCTGCTTCGTTTCTGGTGACGATGACAGGCGAAGGTGATAAGGTTCGTCAACAGGGATGCGTGGGTATAGTTCTCCTAAATCCAAGTACGTTTGAGCCAAGTCTGGTCTTCGTGAATGTTGACGTACAATCCGAATGTACGGAGGGTCAGATGGCGACGTCATGTCTAGATAAGCGTATGACTAGCTAGAACACCTAAACAATAGTCATAGTGCGGTGACGAGGGAACAGAAAAGAATTTGACCACCACTTGTCAAATTTCAAGTAAACATTCGGGTGTCATATATAACGCATCAGGGTTAATAGATAACATGCTACTACTCTAACTGGGCATACCATATGCAACACACAATGTAAATGTAAACTAGCAAGTAGGCAATACAAAAATAAATCATACCACCTAGAGTGTTGAGTCTTGCACGTGGAGCGAAGCGTCGTTGTGGATCGTCGAGCACTGAACAGGTTATAGTCTGGTTTTTAAAAAAAAAAAAAACTTTTCCCCCTTTTTAAAACCAAGTTCACTATAACCAATGGCTCTGATACCAATCTGTCACACCCCCAAAATCCACACGCGGAGTATCACCGCCTGGAGGCGTGACTGTCCAGGATCCAGCCACCAATCATATTGAACAAGCATGTAAGTAATTAGAAAATCCAACCAATACAATTGGTGTCCAAACAAAACATAGTTTAAGTTGCAAGCGGAAGCATAATGATTAAATCCAAAACCAAATATAAGTTCAAATGTTTAAATGTTTAACATGGCACACAGTTGTCCATGTCCCACAACGACCACGCCTCCTCGTGCAAGCTCCATAAGTACCTAACGACCTGCAAGGCATGTAACAACGAGTCAACAACAAAGTTGAGCGAGTTCATAGTTGGTGTTCATGATTAAGTTGTTTCAAAACCAGGAGTTCTTTTGTAAGTTGTAAGTTAATCAGTTTACCCTGTTTCCCAAACATATCCATAGTTGGTGGGGGCTTCCCCATGTTAACCACTAGACCTGTTTACCATATCGACCACTGACTAAAGTAAGTTGGTGCCCTAGCGTCAATGTCTATCATCATTGACGTGCCCAGATCCATTAGTTCACGCCCGTCCTCTGCGGCACGGTGTGAGGCTTGTCAAACCTAAATAGCGCTATCTAACTAATGACCCGCTCGCCATTGGCCCGGCGATTAAGTCGATATAAAAAGGAGGGACTTCATGATAGAGAGTTTTGGTCTAGTATCCGTGTTGTCACCCTTCAATAAAGAGGGTGTGTAGGTAATCTCCAAACCAGGAGATTACGCAGGTTCCGATTAAATACTTATCACATGTTGTCACCCTTCAATAAAGAGGGTGTGTACGTGTTCCAAACCAGGAGATCACGCAGTTTCAGTTTAAATCCTTTACCCATTCCCAACCCTTGGGAATCCCATGCCTTGTGGAAAGTGTGAACTCACCTCGATTTGCTCGGCAGATAGTTTACTTGCTAAAATAACTTTTGATCAATCACGTCCTATTATAGTTATTACGTCTAATCAGATTCGCATACAAGTAATTCACGTAATTGTTCGCATATTTAACAAGTAGCACATATGGCATCATATATAATCCAAGTCAAAAACATGTAAACATAATTGCAGCCCATAAAATACTTATAGGTGGGGCCGGCTGCTTAGTGTGCGTTTCATCATAAACACAATCATCATGCTTTCCATTTCAATTAAGTCATATAAGACAAGAAATCATATAACATGCAGCCTTTCAAATCACTTTTGGTGGGTTATACCCCATGCACACTCAATTGTACTCTACCTAAAAAAAAACCCAGTTCCATAAACAACAATATGAAAAACAACATGAACCATGAGTCATTAATGTGATCATCAAGCTAACAGATCTGAACCTCCTACTCAAACCATGATATTTATGTTGCTCGGTCCCTAGGATTAGCATTTTATCAAGAGAATTCATGCATTAATCGAACAGTGTGGTTTACATCTCAACATCATATAACACATTCACACATGTGAAAAGAAACATGGAGTATCGATCAGTTGATGATATCAAAATAACTTTAAACTACCAACGATCGACCGAACACGGTATCCATATATTCACATATAAAATCTCATGTCTACACCAAACATGCCGGTCCGTATCCGCGTTCATATTATTATGCCGAAATCGAACCGAAACTATTATTCAAACCTACTCCCTATGTTTTCTTTCAAATATAATGTATGATATAGATATACGCAGTTACGTACACATGTATTACTAGGATTCATGTACAATTTTCATGGCTTTAAAACGAAGTCGACCGGTACGAGTAAAGCGAATCCAGCCATCATATACTTCATACATATTGCGTGCAACTAAACAACAATAATAGTATTACAAGTATTACTAAGATTCGTGTACAGATAATCGAACAATATATATATATTTCATATATTACACGTCGAGCATGAACAATACATATACACACCAACAAACAAGCATATACTTCCATATAGTTTCATGTAATCGCTTAATCATTATCAAACATAATCACCATCTATTATATTAAGAACTCAAGCCAAACTAAGTGTAAGTTTACTAACCGAGACTCGGGATTCGGAGGAGAACGTCGCGAACAGGAAGGGTCTTGCTTCGAGTGGAGGGGGCTGCCGTCGGTTTGGATGAAAGGGAAGAGGATATTAGGGTTTATGTTTTATGGAATTGTGATCATATCCGAATGCATGTACGTAAATATAACACAGAGATAAGGGAGGTGGGCGGTGGTCTTGTGTTGGGCCGAGAACAATAAAAAAATAAGGTGTGGGCCACAAATGGGAGGAGGGTGGCTGCCAAACATTGGGTTTTGAAGATTGTAAATATATATATTGTTTTTACACAATACCAACTATAGTTTTTATTATACTAAACCCACAAATATATATATGTACAATGAATTGGAAAATGTAATGTATAATGTCCCAGCTATGTTTCCACCCTTAAAGGTTTCGGGTTGCGCGGGTAGGTTGGGTCGACTAGCAAGACGTGGCTATGGTTCAAACAGCTCGAGTCAGTTCAACGCGACATGGATAAAATATAATTCCGTATGAACATACTTAATTCATCAAATAAAATAAATGTAGGATTCGATTTATAAAAGTGAAACAACCGGTTTGTACCTTGAAGTTACGGGTTGTCACATTATCCCCAAGTTGAAAGAAATTTCGTCCCGAAATTTAGCACGTAGTTACTGAGGAAGCTAGTTAGGTTGCGTGGTTTCCTGGTTTTCCTGGGGTGTCACATTTATGCTCGTATGGTAGTTGTTATTGTAGGAGAACTCAACCAAAGGTAGGTGAGTATCCCAGCTGCCGCCTAGGTCCATAACACATGCGCGAAGCATATCTTCTAGCGTTTGTATGGTCCGTTCGCTTTGGCCATCTGTTTGCAGATGGAAGGCCGTGCTTAGATCTAGTTGAGATCCAAAGGCCTCTTGGAAGGATTGCCAGATCCTTGAGACAAAACATCCATCTCTGTCTGAAATAATTGAGACTGGCACTCCATGACGTGCCACGATTTCTTTCAAGTATAGTTCAGCAAGCTTCCCAGTGCTATCCTTCTCTCGTATCAGTAGGAAATGTGCAGACTTTGTTAACCGATCGACTATCACCCATATCATATCGTGTCCTCTAGGGGTTCTGGGTAATTTTGTTATGAAGTCCATCGAGATTTGCTCCCACTTCCACATGGATATCTCTGGTTGTTGCAGTAGCCCGGACGGTTTTTGGTATTCAGCCTTAACCTTAGCACATGTTAGGCATTTCCCAACATAGATAGCAACATCGCTTTTAAGCCTCGACCACCAATAGTATTCTTTCAAGTCTTGATACATTTTGTCTGATCCTGGGTGGATCGAGTATCTCGACTTGTTGGCTTCATTAAGGATGACTTCTCGAATACCGCCATAGAGCGGAACCCAAATACGCCCCTTAAAGTATAAGGTTCCCTCTTTGTTTGGCACCAAATTCTTCAGCATACCTCGGAGGTATTCAGCTCTACGATTTTCCCCCTTAAGGGCTTCTTGTTGTGCGTCATGAATGCGTGCAGTAAGGTTCGTTCGAATAGTCATTTCCAATGATTGAACCCTTAGGGTCTTGACCCTTTCTTTTTGACTTAACGCGTCTGCTACAACGTTTGCCTTTCCAGGATGGTACTTAATCTCACAGTTATAATCGTTCAGCAACTCAACCCATCGTCGCTGACGCATGTTTAATCCCTTCTGATCAAATATGTGTTGTAGGCTTTTATGATCTGTGAAGATTGTACATCGAGTACCATACAGATAGTGTCGCCAGATCTTCAAAGTGAATACCACCGCGCCGAGTTCCAAGTCGTGCGTGGTGTAATTCCTTTCATGCACCTTCAACTGTATTGAAGCGTAAGCGATGACTTTTTGGGGTTGCATGAGCACGCAGGCCAAACCTTGATGCGAAGCGTCGCAGTATACCACGAAGTCTTCAGTGCCTTCGGGTAAGGATAGTATCGGTGCATCGCATAGCTTATTTTTGAGCAGTTGGAAGGCTTCTTCCTGCTTATTACCCCAGTCGTACTTCTTGTCTTTCTGCGTAAGGGTGGTCAGCGGTTGAGCTATCTTGGATAAATTTTCGATAAATCGCCGGTAATAGCCCGCTAAGCCCAAAAATTGTCGAACTTCAGTTGGGGTTTTGGGGGCTTCCCAATTCTTTATTGCTTCTATCTTGGCTGGGTCTACATGAATGCCCTTCTCGTTCACAACGTGACCAAGTAACTGTACTTCGCGAATCCAGAATTCGCACTTTGAGAACTTTGCATAAAGCTTCTCTTTCTTCAATAGTTCCAAAATGGTCCTGAGGTGTTGCTCATGCTCTTCTCTCATTCGCGAGTAAATCAGGATATCATCGATAAATACAATCACGGATTTATCGAGATATGGTTTGCAAACGCGGTTCATTAGATCCATAAATACCGCTGGTGCGTTTGTCAATCCGAATGGCATCACAAGGAACTCGTAATGCCCATAACGCGTTCTGAATGCAGTCTTTGGTATGCTTTCCTCTTGGATCCTTAACTGATGGTATCCAGATCGAAGGTCGATCTTGGAATAGTAGCTCGATCCTTGCAACTGATCAAATAAGTCATCAATCCTCGGTAGTGGATACCGATTCTTGACAGTGAGTTTGTTCAGTTCTCTATAATCGATACACATCCGCAGTGTTCCATCCTTCTTCTTCACGAACAATACTGGAGCTCCCCAAGGCGAGAAGCTTGGCCTTATGAATCCCTTATCCAACAACTCCAGGAGTTGTGTAGATAATTCTTGCATCTCGGATGGAATTCGACTTATCGTTGCGGAGGTAGCCCTAGCAGGTCTTCGGGAAAAACATCAGGGAATTCCTTCATCACAGGAATTTCTTCGAGTTTCGGCTCCTCAGCCTTCTTATCTACAACATGCGCCAGGAATGCAACACATCCTTTCCTTAAGCACTTCTGCGTCTTCATACAACTGATGATTCACAGAGGCATGTCTCGTTTTCTCCATGCACAATGAGAGTTTCATCATTCGCAAGGGGGATGTGAATTATTTTCTCGTGACAAACAACTTCAGCCTTGTTCTTGGACAACCAGTCCATTCCGACCACTATATCGAAGCTACCCAATTGAATAGGTAAGAGGTCGATGCTAAATCTTCGCTTACCAAGTTCTAATGAGCAACCCCTAACAACTTCGCCCGATTCAACAAGTTTACCATTGGCTAGTTCTATGGAATAAGGAATATCTAATCTACTAGATTCTATTCCAAGCATACGTTTAAATTCCACAAACATGAAGCTATAATCGGCACCAGTGTCAAATAGTATGGATGCAAAGTGATTGTTAACGAGAAACGTACCGGTGACCACATTAGGATCCTCGCGTGCGTTCCTTGCTCCAATCACGAATGCTCGAGCCTGAGCATTATTCTCCCTTGGGCAATCTTTCTTGAAATGGTCCTTGCTTCCACAACCAAAGCATCCTTGGTTCTGCCCTGCTCCATTACCATTCCGGTCACCATTGCCATTGCCATTTCCACCACCGTTTCTATTGCCAGCACCGTTGCGGTTTCCATTCCCGTTCCTATTACCACTTCCATTTCCTTTTCCCCAACAGTTCTCAGTATGGTGACCCCGCTTTCCACACTTGTCGCATTTTGGGATGCGACAAGCTCCTTCGTGATGACGCTTGCACTGGTTGCAGAGGGGAAGAGTGCCCTGGTATCCCCTGGCAGGAGCGTCATTCATGGCTGCAAGAGTTTACACCTCCTGAGGCGGGTTGGGGTCGCGCTTCTTGTTGTTGGAACCCTTGTTGTTGCGTGTCACTTGATTCAGGCTTGCATGTTTCCTTTTGTTGTCACCAGACGACTCAGCATGCGTCTCGGTCTTTTCAGTTGGGTTTAGTGATAACTTCTTCATACGTACTGCATCTTCAGTAAGGCTAACAGCCAGAGTTACAGCCTGAGTGATCATTGCAGGTTTAGCCGAAGTTACCATACTGCGAAATTCTGGAGCCAATCCCCAGATGTAGCGTTCAACGCGCTTAAATTCAGGAGTCACCATATAGGGGATCACTCTCGACAAATCGTGGAACCTTCGGGTATAACCAGTAATGTCTGCACCTTCCATGGTCAAGTGCCAGAACTCAGTCTCCAATCTTTGGAATTTAGCACGAGAGCAATACTTCTCTCTCATTCGTTCCTTTAGTTCATCCCACGTCATGCCGTACGCAGCATCATCACCCAGAGTCTGGACTTGCAAATTCCACCAAGTCAAAGCCTCATCAACAAACAACCCCGTAATAAAAGTGACTTGTTGATCTGCGGCACACTTGCTCATATGGATAGTGGAGTCAGTCTTCTCCATCCAGCGTACAAAAGCCACTGCACCTCCAGTGCCGTCGTAGTTCAGTGGTTTGCAGTCTAGAAACTGCTTGAAGGTGCAGCCTTGAGCTGTGTTTGCTCCAGATATATCTCCCTGCCCATTACGTCTAGCATTGCTTGGTCCTCCACTTTGTTCGGTGCGGTTTGCCTCGTATTGGGCGATAGCTGCAGAGATCCTTTCTTCTAGTAGGGCGTTCAGTTCTTCAGCAGTCCTTGGCAAAAGAGGAGGAGGGGGTTGGTCGGAATCCTGATTGTTCACAGCTCTCCTAGGTGCCATGTTCTGTCAGAACACAACACGATAGGGTTAGACATTTGTTTGATATCGTCATACGAGACAGTAGTAGTATACACAGACATATACCCACATAAGTGATATCAAACAATCCGCCAAACGTATAAACCAATTCATACAGCAACAAGCATGCATAAATAGATAAATACTGATGTGTCATAAGATATTCACCGAGTCTCCACACATATTAGGGCAACTTGTTACATCATTGTTTGCGAGGTAACCAAAATGTATAAGGGTTACATCACCCCATAGTACAAGTTTAATATATGTAAAAGACACAATATCTTTCTTCACATTGGCGATTCTTGTTTTAATACCCTAAATCATTACTCCAATAGAGTATTTAATAGGCCAGGAGGGGTGAGGTGTTCACGTTTGCCCTTTTCTTGTATTGAAGGAATCTCGTTTGATACGTGACAAGACTTGCTGTGGTTTCTGTGCACTGAATTCCATAATTATGTATGCATCCATACTTACGTAACTCCTTGCACAGTCCGCACAGTTCGTTTCATCCTCGTATCACTTCCTTCAGACAGGCCACTGTTTTCAGGCGAAGACACGAGTACCTGAGATATTCTGTTTCTAGTATATATATATATATATATATATATATATATCAATTATTACACATAGTTGCAAGTAATTTCTAGTCAAAGACAAGTGCTACTCCAGTGCATCCTAAGTTTCGTAGTGTCCTCACTTGACTCCTTGAAAACAGTTTCAGGTAGTGGATGTCGCGGAAAGTTTTATGCAATGAAAACTTTTGAAAAATTGTTTTCGTGAGATGATCCTAAAGATTGTAGTCTAGACTCGAGAAGGAATCCTGGTTCACTACAATCACAGCTCTGATACCAATCTGTCACACCCCTTTCTAAGGCGGAAGCACGAGGTGCGATCTTGAAAGGTTCTCATTGCATACGAATGGTAAACATACTACATGCTCGTAAAAATAACTCAAAATGCCAATAACATTACATAATTAAAAACATAGATTAAGTTTAGAGTTTACATCACAGCATAAAACATTTTCTGAAAAGTTTACAACATTATTCAGAGACAAACATAAGGGTTTTGGTCCTTATATCACCACACGGAGTGGGACATAACAACCAAACCCAGCAATACGGCATTGGAGTCTTGACACAACATAGCTGATAACATAACCAACATCCAAGAGCAAGAGTATGACCGCGCGCACATCCACTTTAGTTACCTGAAATACATGTGAGTTTTTGGAAAATCGTCAACATAATGTTGGTGTGAATTAATGCAGTTTTTGTAATGAACGCTTGTATACTTTGAATGAAAACATGGTATGTAATTTGTATGAAACAAGTATTTCTGTAAATGTAAGGAAATCGAGATCGCTAATGGTTTGCAAGGCCATTAACATGTGACACGACATAGGAAGCATCCAAACCATAGGCATTTTTAACTGTCGAATCCACGACTGTCGATTCACGACTAGAGACACAAAAGCACTGCTTGGTACTAGTATCACCAAGAGTGTGGCTGCCTGAAACCCATTAGATCTAACCTTTTGTTCCGCGGTCTTGGTATGAAACTGATTAATGGTGCTTATGGTACCCTATTCGTGACATGATCTAAAGTATCATTCCTTAGTTTTAGTATCCAACATACCATAACACATGTATTTTCCCCAAGTTTAGAAAGCAAGTAAAAGTTTAAAAGTGGGGACATGAAATCACAACTTTCCGTTTCCTGCGCCGTAAACTTCACCGGGTTTGCTTATATAGCGTCGTGACCTATACGAGTTTTATTAACGTTAGTCACTAAACTTGTATCGCACAAGTACAAGTTACCATCTTTTTTGTATGCGTTCTTTGTTGTTAAAAATAATTCATATTTTTAACTATGTCTCTTACTTATATTATTTTCCCAAAAATAATTATAAGTATCTTGTATCTTTTTCACCTGAGTTATATATTTTCGTCCAAAAAGACATTTTAAGTTCGTAAAGTTTCATAATCTTTTAAGAAATATATTTTCATAAATATATGTTCTTGTATTTGTCTAAGTATGTTGT
>JARYGA010035371.1:0-15823 GCA_030545235.1 Helianthus tuberosus | reverse complement strand
AAAATCGTCCCTGTAGTTTTATATTTGTCAGTTTCATCCAAATCTCCTCAACTTATCAGAAAAATAAACTAAGTTAGTGGTTTGGATAAAAATGGCAAAAAGTTACAAACGTTGGGGGTAGTTTGGTACAAAAGTGTCATTTTAGACGAAAATGACAAATGTGCCCAAACCTCAGGGACGATTTTGACAATTAACTCTTTATAATAATGATATTGTATATATAAAACTAATTTAAAATTATGTTTAGACTCGCGAGCCAAAACAATCTTTGTAGAGTCGTAATTATATGACAAGCTCGAGTTCGTCAAGGTTTGGTTCGTTCAAGCCTTTTGCCCATCTGATCCCGTGTAGCTCTCTAGCTGTTGAACATCGTTCGTTGCTTATTAATTAATTTATATTAATTATAATAATTATTTTATAGACAGTTTCGTTATTTCTCATAATTTTATAGATCGTATTATCATTATCTGAATATATATTTAATAATTAATATATTAAATAAAATTATATAAAAAGTGGGGTCGTTTAGGCTCACAAGTCAGCTCGAGCTCATTAAGCGAAACTCGGGCTCGTTTCGAGTTTTTTAGCCAAGCTCGAGTAGCTCGGCTCATCTGCACCGGATGTAATCAAGTTCTAATGTGCAGAATGATAGTAGAAGTCCACAAATAAAGTTCCGGGTCCAAACCAGTGGCGGACATAAGGCTTACCTGGGGCCAACCTCCGCTACGGCTTAGAGCGGAAAAATTTGGAAAAATTAGTGTAAATTTTGGAAAAATTTGACGTTTTTTCGATTTCGTTACGGCTTATTTATAAAACGTTACGGCTTAGTTTCGTTTCTAGATCCGCCACTGGTCCAAACTGGTTTGGATTGGGTCAAGATGGTTAACACCAGTTTTTGTCTAGATTGGTTCGGTTTGCATACAGTTTTTGAAAAGGGAAAAGACAGGTTCAGTTTGAAATTGGGTTTTAACCGCTTCAGTTCGTGTTTAGCCAACTTCGAACCAGTTTCAAAATACAGGTTTACAACCCGATTAATTTATGCTTTGCAGTAATGAACATATCCTGTATGCTACATTTAACCTGACATTATAAACGCTATGAAGATGTTGTCTTGAGTGAGATAGGCGGTGTCACGTTTGATGCTTGCATGCACAATGACACCGGTACCATGACAATTAAGATGCACAACCATGAGTCGCATGCATGGAGTACTTGCGCGCCAATGTTGAGCGATGATAAAGCTAGCTACAACTTCATTTAGTCGGATGTAATGAGTTTTTACCTTAACATTCACGCAAATGATATACCCATGTAAGATTTTCATGCTCCAAAAGCTATCATGTTACGCGAAGATTAAAAAAATGTCGCAAGAACATAATACTGTACCATGATGTTAAGGGTACCAAATAAAATCAATAAAGAAGAAATTCCATTTGAAAGACCCTATTGCCGTTCTACAAAAAGACCATATAAGTATTTGATGTCACCATGGATTCTACAAAAGACCATAATGAGTATGCAAGTTCTTAAATTATATTTCATTGTCAGCGGTTAATTCAACTGAAAGTAAATATACGCTTATCTGATGTCACCATGCGTTTGGCCGGGGCGGTACCAACAATTCTCTCCAACTGAACAAATGTACAGAAAAAAAAAAAAGAATTATAAGTACAGGTTTATTGGTCGATTCGGGTGGTGTCATTTCTCTCACAGGTCAAAAGCATACACATCAAAATAGTTGACTTAAAAAGAAACAAATCAAACGAGTCAAAGATCGTAGTATAATATTTTAATACATAAAACCTCTTAAAATATTGTATAAAACAAAAAGTTGAAACGAAATTTGCAAATTTTGGACAAAAAGTGTTTCCGGTAATGGTTACCCGGAGACCCACCCATGTTGCCATATATATATATAAAGGTCTACAAAAGAATAATGGTTACCCGGAGACGATCAGAGCGAGAGAAGAGTACTGTGCAGTTCATGCTATGTGATCCGTCAAGCATGTTAACGATCTGAATTCACACAAGATTTTTTTTTGTAAATTAGTTGACGAAGAAAGTAATTTATAGCAAAATAATGAAAATTTGGGTTAGAAGAGCATGCCTCAGGGTAGAACTCTTTCCTCTCGGGAAGCGAATAAATTATCAAATTCTGAATTCCGCGAATCTGTTTTATCAGTAAAACTTTGAGTAAAGCAAATAAAACTAGTGATTTTATAAAACGGGTTGAAATCAGTTATAAGAAAAGATTAAACTAAAATAAAAAATAGGTCATAGAGGTTGAAATCAGTACAGTACCCGCTTTGGTGCCACTTTGTTTTACTTATTTTTTGAGCACTCGGTTACCAAATAGGTAAAATCGATACGAGTACCAATACAGTATGGGTAGCAAGTAGGTAATCGGTACGAGTACGATACGGGTACCAAATAGGTAAAATCAATATGAGAACCATAAAACGAAATAAAACATAGTATAACAAAAAAAAAAAAAAAAACCATTTTTTACCAGTACGGCAGTACCCATACCGATACCGAAGGTACCGAAACAATAAAACCAGGTACTGATACATGTACCGAATACCTAAAATCAGTATGGGTACAGTTACACCGGGACGGTACGAGTATATGGGAAAAAAAAAGCTCATCCCAACCCAACACACCCATTTTGCATACTATAAACAGACGGTCCATATGACTTACCTTGTATCTGTAGTAGAAGTGGGCTCTCTCAGTGTACAACATGATCTTCTTTTTACCTTGAAAGAACCAAGCGCGTGTACGAGATATATCAGGTCTTTTTGTGTCCCTAAAGAGTAGAAAATATCATAAAAAGATCTTCAAAAACAATTTTCAAATGAGTTAATTAAAACTTCATATTAAGATAGAAAAGAAAAAGGAAATCTCACTCATGACACACACAGAAGGATGCATCTTGTGACTTCAAAAACTTCCGGACCCCAACAAGCTCCAAGTAAGAATTAATTAATATCATAATCCCGCCCTGCATTATATATATCATTAATAATTGCCATTTTAGTCCCTGCGGTTTGGCCAGAACTGCCACATTAGTCCAAATAGTTTTTTTTTTTCTCATTTGTGTCCCTAAGGTTTGCGAGTTTTTGTCATTTTCGTCCAACCCACTAACTCCGGTAACTCAACGGTATTTTGGTCATATTAGATATATGTGAGAACTTAGAGAACTCCGACTTCCCGTGTGAGTTTTGCCCCCATTTTTTGAACATGTAGATAAAAATGTTACAAAAACAGCTTTAAAAAGTAAAAAATCGAAGCGACGTTTTCAGCCCTTTACGCTGTTGACATCAGCATGAATCAACATTTACACCAACTATAACGGTTTTTTTACGAGTGATGTCAATCAACAAAACTATTTTTTCTTTGGTAACGTAGATTTTTTTAGGATTTTTGGTAAAAATAATTTTGAAAAAACCTTTAGAAAGGCCGAGTTCTCAAAGTTTTCACAACTTGTAGGAGTTTTCATTTTACCCTAAACCTATATATATATATATATATATATAGAGGCCGGTTAACGTACAATACGTCTTATCCTACATTATGTACGCGATACCCACAGCCGTACGATCTTCAATCCATCAAACGCGGGCAAACCTAATTTATATCATTAAATTAATCAAATTAATATACATAAAACTAATCGCGAAGGATAAAATCGATAATTTCTCTATCAAAATCCCGGCAATTTCGTCCGGTACCTTCTTCTTCTCCAACCGACTCTTCTGCAAATTCAATATCAAACATGGGAAATTGGTTTACAAACATGCGATGTTGGTATTTTTTTTACAGCATTGGATTTTGGTATTAAAAATAACATGCGAAATTAGTGCCATCCACATACTAGTTTGTATGTCCATTCAAAATTAAATTCCCATGCACATGCGAATACGTGAATATATCCATGCGAAATTAATGAATTGCACATGCGAATCATTATAGTTTGTTTGTCCATTCAAAAATTAAAATCATAAGGGAATTAATGAATTCCACATGCGAATACGTGAAATTTCCATGCGAAATTAATGCATCATGCGAAATTAATTAATTGCACATGCGAATCATTATATTTTGTTTGTCCATTCAAAAATTAAAATCATAAGGGAATTAATGAATTGCACATGCGAATACGTGAAATTTCCATGCGAAATTAATGCATCCATGCGAAATTAATTAATTGCACATGCGAATCATACTAGTTTGTTTGTCCATTCAAAAATTAAAATCATAAGGGAATTGCACTCACATACGAAATTTCAATTCTAGATCATAAAGGAATTAAAAAGAACTGAGTAACATCGTTCTGATACGATTTAATTCCAGATCATAAAGGGAATTAAAGGATCTGGGTAACATCGCTCTGATGCGAATCATAATTACCCGGATAGTGGTGTAACGAATTAATCGGGATCTGGAATTGTCTAATTTGCGCTCTGCTGATTGAATGGAAAGTCTGATATACCCTTATGTAAGAAAATGAATCAGGGACACGTGTACGGTTGTTGGCATCGCGTAAGTAATGTACGATTAGCTTATTTGTACCATACTCTTTACCTATATATATATATATATGTACATATATAGTTATTATTATGAAACCCACTGACCCGTTCATACGAATATGGGTCAAAATTGCCATAACTACGTTAAATTGATTTGTCATGAGAATTATAATACCTGGACCGAATCTTTTATTTTTGGGAAGACCTATAACAACAAACATGATAAAAAAAATGTCAAACGGGCTATATTACCATAGCCACTAGTCCATACGCTGGACCCACGGGCCTAATATAGATGCATTACTAAATAAGAAAACTAGAAACGCAAATGAACAATGATACCTTTTTCTTGAAGTACTCAAGGCGGGCATAAGGAGCACTTAATTCGGTATCATCAATACGCTCGTAAATCTGAGCGTTAAAAGTCAAAACAAACAAATAATAGTAAGAACGTGTTACGTGTCCTTACCTAGATTTACATATATTTTTGAAAATGCAAACCTGTGTCACTTGAAGCAAGACCTTCGGAAGAACACCTTCGTGTTCACGCGACAAATTCACCTAATTTAAACCTAAAACTTTTACAAATTTCCCAACACTTGTGTACAAGAAATAAACATAAATAAAATATCCTCACCTTTCCTTCATAGTTGAGACAGTAATTGTTGAACAGATTGTTAATATCTGATAAAGAAAATATATTAAATAAATAAAACCGCATATATGAAGTCCAAAATGTTTTGGAATAATAATAATAAACTTTAATATAATTAACAACAAGCAGAACAAAAAAAAACAGGATCTTACCTGGATGTACATGAGATGCTAAAACAATTGACTGCCGATAAAACCGAGCTTGTCCATCAAGATACCTATGCATTGCAACGGTTAAGAAAAGATATTTCTTATAAAGAAGAGGATAAAACGCAGGATAGAGGTATACCATGGTCGTATACGCATTATATCGGTTCCATGTTGCTTTGATGGTATATGATTCAACTGCTCAACAACAGGAGGCACATGATCCCAATTCTGCACAAGTGATGTTGAATATTTAAGTACAAAAATAACAACTTATACAGAATTATTTCTTTTTGGACAGTTTACCTGCATTAATATAATATCTGCATGGTCGATAATCAGCACCTATTCACAACAGTTCCATAGATTAGCAGCTTTGCAGGTAATAAGCAAAAAACAAGATATATATATTGTACAGGAATAGGATCGTGTGAGAAGCACTAGGCTAATTGAGAAACGCGAGAAGCATTCTGGACTACACATTTTTCCTAAGCATTAAAAAAAATTGGGAAAAACCGGAGCTTTTTCTGTCAGTTTTTTTTTTTTTTTTGGATATATACACATGTGTATATTGTCAATTTTAAACAAAAAAATTGAAACATAAGTATTGTACATCTATGTTTGAGGGGAAGGATTTAGTTTTAGCTTTAGGGTTTAGTTTTAGTGTTTAGCCTTGGTATTTGGGCTTTAACTTTAGGGTTTAGCTTTTAGTTTTTAGGTTTTAGCATAGGGTTTAGCCTTAGGTTTAGAATTAGGGGTTAGGATTTAGTGGTTAGAGTTTCTGGTTAGGGTTCGTCGAGCCGGTTCCAACGCCGCTGGAATAAGCTCAATTGGAGTTCGTTTGACCCGGTTTCCTAAACTTCCTAGGTTAAGGAGTTAAGGATATATATAATATACTTATATACACTTATGTATAGTTTAAAATTTGACTATATACACGTGTATAATTCAAAATTGACAATGTATGGTCCCGAATGCTTCTCACATTTCTCAATTAGCAAGTGTTTCTCTTAGGATCCCTACCCTGTAAGTATGTGTGTGTATATATAGAGAGAGAGAGCGTATGTATTACCTCAATAGAAGACAAATAATCCACATCTTTTTCCTTTTCTACTACAGCAGTCTCAATTTTCTAGAAAAAAAAAACAGATCAAATATACACATTTGACAAATAATAGTGATAAAATCTGATGAAACCAATATAACTAAGATAAAGCAAACGCAGTTTTTAATTATTTAAAACAGAAATATACATAATAACTTTCATATACCCACATTGATCAAACCAAGAGGAGATGCAACAATCATGTCCGAGGTATAAAAATCACTGTACAGTTTTACGGTCTTCCTGCAAAATACACAAGATAATCAAAGATTAAAGCGCCAAAAAACAAGGACATGCGAACTAATAAAACGCTATAAGAACATAATATTATTTCCCTAACATGTTAGACGCATATAGTGTCATGTATAAGTCATCAATTCAGAAGATTGATTTCTACTAGGGGTGCAAACGAGCCGAGCTGCTCGCAAGCAGCTCGGGGAAAAGCTTGAACGAGCCGAGCCGTATCGAGCCGGAGCCTGAAATAAAGCTAGTTTATTTATCGATGCCGAGCTTGTGCCTGGCATGTGAAAGCTCATTAGGCTCGTCGAGCCTTATCAAGCCTTAGTGTAATATTAGTTTTCATTAATATTTAATAGCATTTACCCCTTATTTAAAGTTTTCTAGTAAACGAGCCGAGCCGAGCTTATTTAAACTTGTTTACGATCAGAGCCTGAACCTAAAAATAAGCAGGTTTAGTAAACGAGCCCAAGCCCGAGCTTTCACTTATCGAGCTCGCGAGCCTAAACGAGCCTATTATTTATATTATTTTTATTTAATATATTAATTAATAGATAACAAACAAGCCGAGCTCGAGCCTAAGAAACTACCAACGAGCCGAGCTCGAGCTTTAAAAACAAAGCTCAAACCGAGCCGAGCTCGAGCTCTCACAAGGTAATCGAGCTTGAGCCTGGTTGAGCAATGGCTAGGCTCGGCTTGTTTGCACCCCTAATTTCTGCTTTAACATACAACATATTTATCAAACTTGCATAAACCTTATGTAAATGAATAACTTAATTTGAGAGTATGAATATTTACTTGGTAAACTTGATGCCGATCATGAAATCATCACTATTATTCGCTCCAAAAAGTGCCTGGTAGTCTAATGGCTTTGACTTTTTCCATGATTCGGTTCTAACATCTTCGTCCTCTTGGTCGTCAGACCGTCCACTCCCATATTCATCGGAGAATCGGTCAACGTGGTCAACATTAACCTGATAAAAAAATCATATTTATTCGGATTATTTTCTTCTAAATTTGTCAAAAAAAAAATTTCTTTAGTATAATTTATACTTACCTTATGCCCTTCAGGGGTCAGCTGGATCAGCCTATAAATTACTCGGAATGCAATGCTTCTATATGGCAATATAATCAATACCTAAAAATGATGATTGCCAAAAATAAATATAGTAGTGAACTGAAAAGATTACACCAATTATTTAAGTTTTCTATGCGATATAAGCAAATGAACCGAACGTTCAGCGAGCTGTTCAGTAGAATCTTCGTTTGTGTCCGTTCGTTTAATAAATGAACGAGCACAAACAAGAAATTTCGTTCGTTTAGTTAAATGAACGAACATGAACAGAGGCCGTGTTCGTTCGTGAATGTTCGGTAACGTGTTCGTTTATGTTCGTATGTGTTCGCTAGTTCATTAGGGTTTTTAGTTTTTATATTTTGTTTAGATACTTCAAAATTCAGACAAATAACATATTTAATAAGTTTTAATGCATTATATATTCTATTCATGAACGCTTGTTTGTGTTCGTTTGTTTTCATTTGTGCTCATGAACATTCGTTTGGGTTCATTTACGTTACCTAGAATTAACAAACATGAACACGTTCATTTCCTAAACAAACGAACACGAGCAGAAAATCCGGTTCGCTAAGTGTTCATGGACAGTTCATGAACATATATATTTCCTTAACACACGAACACGAATAAGGTCTCGTTCGTGTTCGTTCGGTTCGTTTGCAACCCTAAATATAACTAGTATAATTTTACCTTGGGACGAGTAAATCCTTGGTCAACAAACTTCTCACTGTTCAAAACTTCCTCACCCTTAGACTCTTTTTGCTTTGCCATCGTTTTGTCGTTCTTTGTTACAAGGTCTCTTGTTTTAAATATGTGATTTAGCTGCATTAATAAAAACCTTTGTCACCCTTCCAGTTAAAAAAAAAAAAAAACTGATATTTAGGAGCTTATGGTAGTTTGATAAATGTGACACACCGAATGTAACAAGTAGGCATCCATGATATTTGAATCTTCTTCTCTTCCTTTAAGATAAAACGGCTTTTTATTGTGGTGTAATATATCCCGATAACTGTTGCCTATTTAAATCAGCAGATACATCGTCAATAAAACAGTATATTAACCAAAAACAAAATAGAGTAAAGTACACAAATGGTCCCTGTGGTTTACCAAAATTTCAGATTTGGTCCCTCTTTTCAAAAGTTCACGGATGGTCCCTATGGTTTGCACTTTGTAACGCAATTAATCCCCAGCCAACAAATCTAAAGACTTTAGCAGGTCCAAATAAGGGGTAAGTGCGTTACAAAGTGCAAACCACAGGTACCATCCAGGTGACTTTTGGCAAAGTTGAGGACGAAATGCGTTACAAATTGCAAACCAACAAGACCATCCTTGTACTTTTGAAAATTAGGGACCAAATCCAAAATATTGGTAAACCATAGGGACCATTTGTGTTCTTTACTCAACAAAATACAAACGCCTTCTATCATTCACTTACAAAGAGAGAAGAACGATCTCTGTCGTGATGAATGAAGATCCTGCCCTCCAGATGCTATGTAACTATTCAACCAGTGGTCGTATAACTTCATATTTAGACCATACGGAGCCTTTGAGTAGGAATCCTGCGAATCATTGTTTAAAAAATAAACTCTAGCTATTAATTCATTAAAAGTGAAAACGCTGCATAACGCCTAACGGCCAAAAATACCTCTAAATTCAGTTCTCTAGTTGCCGCCCACTTGCAGTTAGCTGCCTCTAGCCTGTGTTTATATTTCATTTTTTTTGTTGGAAGATTTTCAACCTCTTCTTTTGATAATTTGTAGTCCAGGTGAGCGGAGAATGAACTGCATGAAGATCGTAAAAAACATAACTTTAATTTTCACCAAGACACCAACTACTCTTGCGAAAGTGTTAATGGCAAAAAAATGTATAGAATAGCAGAAATTTCGCAATCTGATTGCAGGTCGCAATCTGATTTGTAGTCCAATGTTGTTAATAGCGAGCATAGCACTCGCTATAGCGTTTAGCGGGGCGCTGCAATTGCAGGTCGCAATCTAATTTTGGCGCCTCCATGGCATGGAAATAGCGAGATTCTAGGTTTTTTTGTTTTAATATATATAGCTATAATATACGCCTATAGAATAGCAGAAATTTCGCTTTTTAAAAATAATACATATGAAAACAGCGTATTTTGATAAAATACACATAAAATATTTCCAAAATTATCTTCTGGTGTATCGCTAAACATAAAATAGAGCCCGCTATTTCATCGCTATCGCTACGTAGTAGCGTATAGGTAGCTTGTCGATATCGTCCACTATTCGCTATTAACAACTATGTCTGAGTCGTCTATTAAATTCTTCTTTTCTGATTTAACAAATAAGAAACACTAAAATATCAAAATACCTTGAGCCTTCTGATTTATTTCCTGCAATTTCTTCTTCTTCTCCATCATCATCATCATCATCATCATCATCATCATCATCATCATCATCATCATCATCATCATCATCATCATCATCATCATCATCATCATCATCATCATCATCATCATCATCATCATCATCATCATCATCATCATCATCATCATCATCATCATCATCATCATCATCATCATCATCATCATCATCATCATCATCATCATCATCATCATCATCATCATCATCATCATCATCATCATCATCATCATCATCATCATCATCATCATCATCATCATCATCATCATCATCATCATCATCATCATCATCATCATCATCATCATCATCATCATCATCATCATCATCATCATCATCATCATCATCATCATCATCATCATCATCATCATCATCATCATCATCATCATCATCATCATCATCATCATCATCATCATCATCATCATCATCATCATCATCATCATCATCATCATCATCATCATCATCATCATCATCATCATCATCATCATCATCATCATCATCATCATCATCATCATCATCATCATCATCATCATCATCATCATCATCATCATCATCATCATCATCATCATCATCATCATCATCATCATCATCATCATCATCATCATCATCATCATCATCATCATCATCATCATCATCATCATCATCATCATCATCATCATCATCATCATCATCATCATCATCCCCATCCTCATCCACATCCTCATCCTCATCCTCATCCACATCCTCATCCCCATCCTCAATCTCATCCTCTCCTTGTACATCATTTGTGTCCAAAGCGTCACTTTCAAATTCGTTTTCAGACTCTAATTATCAAAACGAAACGCAATTAACAAAGAGAATTGGATAACTTGAAATTACAAAAGGTGAATGGTTTATTCGAATTGGATGCTTCTTACCATCTTCGTCTTCTTCTGAACCACTTAAAGATTCTACATCATTTTCAATGTCTTCATCCGTGTCACTTTTCCCTTCTTCGTCGAGCTGTCTGCACATAGCACACGCAACTAACAAAAGTTAAATTTATAACTCAAATCATTACATTGTAGGTACTACGAACGGTCGGAAATCAAAAACGAGTGTGCACAAAAAATAATTAATGTTTTTTGGTAAAAAGATTACCTCCTCTTGTAAGCATTAGCAATTGATTCACTAGCTGACCCAAGTGTCTTTAACAAATTATCATACATTGTTGGTTCTTTGTAAACAGGCACCTCTTCTTGTTCATCTTCTGAAGCCGCATTCGAGAGTTCGTCAACTGAAGCACCTGCACCGCATAAGCAATCGATTTCAACTCAATTAGTTATGGCAAACAAACACGAACCCGACAAGCAAATCCGAAACCCGAAACGTTCAAGAGGGTATTCGGGTATGGGATTAGTTTTTAAACTTTCGCGGTATGGGACTTATGGTATAGAGTGACACCCAGCCTGATTACTCAAAACATACAAACCAGTTTACCCAAAACATAGATATCCGTTTACCCAAACCATACAAGTAAACATTTTATTTTCACTTATTCAAGAATCTCAACAGATAATCTTTAAAAAACTAACATACCCGATGGGTACTGAGCCAAGTATAGGACACGGTTTTACAATAAGGTATGGGACTGGAATTACCAATACTTGTCCCCATAAGGTGTTTAGTGACACATAGTGACTTATTCTGTAATTTTTTTAAATTTTAATTTTAAAAATTTTAAAAATATAAATAACAATGTCCATTTCATTAAGGGTTTGTTTTTGTTTCACAACTGAAAAAAGAAGCGTAATTAGATGAAATATCAAATATACATGTGAATATAGTGTATTTTGATAAAATGTACATGGTAAGATATTTCTTAAATTCTCTACAACTTCATTGCTACGCATAAAACCGCCAAGCGCAATTTCGTCGCTATTCGCTATTGACAACTAGGCCTGTCCCACTATCATCTCTAAACTTAATATTAACTCATACATACAACAATCAACTTAGGGGGTGTTTGGCCTAGCTTTTTTAACCAAGCTTATAGCTTTTTTAGCTTTTTAAGCTTATGCTTATTAGCTTATATAAGCTAATTTGAAGAAGCTTATGGGAAGATGGTTATTGACTTGCCTGAATCAGTCGAAGAAGAAGAAGGATGATCCGGAACAGGGTCGTGATGATTTCTTCTAGCGCGTTTATTCATATTCTTCTTGGAAACTTCGTTTGTGGTGGAACGGCTGAATGCTACAACATGAATTCAAATTAAATGAAAAGAAATGATAACTGGAAATAGAGAGAGATTTGATTTGAGTGTACCTCGTTTATTGGCGTACTTAGGTTTAGCCATAGCTGAAGAATAAATTGGAGGAGAATGGAGAGAAATAAGTGGTTCCGGTGAAGGAAGAGAGAATACGAGGGGGACGACGGAGGAGGCTGTGCTTGTGCTTAAACGACAGTTTAATAAACCCTATCTATCAAAATATTTTATTCATAAAAGAAAGCTTATTACATTTTTTTTGAGAGATTACCTAATTACCCTTGTAAAACCCATAATCCCATTAGTCCGTTTCCTCTCCCCTCGGTATACCCTTATCCAGGTCTGTAGTTACTTCGTTTCCTCTCCAGCCCTCCTCATATTTGCTATGTTTGATGTTTCAGTATTTTGAGTTTCCAAACAGTTACGTTGTATCATCTTTATTCCCTGTCAGCGAGGGTCAAATGAACACCACCCATGTAATATTAGTAACATTAAAGATTTGCCTAATAATATATCAGATGCTTCAAGTCCAATACCCGCAACCCATTTACCACCGATTTCGTCAAAGACTGGGTGTTTGGTGAAATACAAGTGACGCCGTTTTTTGTTGGTTAAGCATAGGGCCAAGTACACTGGCATGGAGTGGCAAAATTGGGTGAATTTTATGAGTAGCTGAAACTCTAGTGTGGTAATGCTAAAATGGGTGTCGTTTGTGTCTGTTTCAGATTGAGAATGCTCATGTTAATGAAAACGATTCTATACTTTATGCTTCCCCTTTATGTTACTATTTCAAGGTTTAAGAGGTAAATACAAATCATTCAAAGAATTAGGGGCTTGCACGGTTCGGCTCAGTTTTATGTTAAAACCAAAACCGAAACCAAAATGTTGGGTTTTCAGTTTTTGAAACCGTTCAGTTTCGGTTTTTACGGTTCTTGCAACGGTTCGGTTCGATTTTTGGAACAAAATTATGTAAGATTCAAAATAAAGAGTATAATCCAAGATTGAATGTATAAATAATCCAAGTATAAACATGTGGAGTTTTATTTTAAATTACAGAATAGTAAGTGGTACAGTAGAAACTCTATAAAATAATACATTTGGGACCACCAAAATTTATTAATTAAAAGAGTTATTAATTAATCGATAAATTAATAATTATTAATTTATATATTAATTAATATTTTATTAATTTATAGTAGAATACTTAGTTTACAAACACCTTTCAAGCTTCCACTTAATTATTGTATACAATGCATGTATATCAAATGAACGACCCAATTTGAAAGAAACTTTCAATCTCACATTGAACAATTTCTTGTTAAGCTATGAGAAAACAACACCAGAAGTTCTTACTATGCTAAGAAAAATTAGAGACGAGATTCAAGGGGAAATTGATTTCAACAAAAAACAAAAGACAATTGAGTCATTTTTTCAAGAAACCTTCATAAATCATTCATGTAATATGCTATATAAAAGGAATTATTAATTTATATTTTATATGGGGTCTAAAGAAATTATCAAAAATGTATTATCTTATAATTTTAGCGAATTATTAATTTAGCACCCTATCCCTGAGTCGGGACCGGCAAAAAATATTATCTTAGAGAGTTTATTAAATAATCGAGTATTAATTTATCGAGTTTCTACTGTATATGCTTGATACGCTAGTCCCATGGCTTTTTATTTGAGTTATTGGAAATAGTAGGTGGTATTAGAGTAAGTTATTCATAAATAACATAAAAATATCACATGTCATTATTCGATCTTACTGTTTGCTGTCTTTTCTTTTATTGTGCATAACATGTGGATGGTATATTGGTTTAGCATAATTGATTATGAAGTGAGGATTGCATTTATTTTTGAAGGTTTGTTTTTTTTTATTTTTTATTATGAGTATTATGGTATTGTTTGAGAAGAGTAGCAAGTGGAAGAATTGGGAAGATTTTTTTTTTTTTGAACGTTAAATTTCATTAGAAAACGGCTAAGCCCACCAAAAAGAGGACCGCCAAAACAAACAATTACAACATATACATTGGGTATCTACACCAATCCTTCCAAGTAATGTTATCGACTTTAGATCTACTACGAAACCACAAATAAGACCAAGATTTGATGCATGCAATCATATCACAAACCCGAGGCTTTGCATCTTCGAAAACCGCCTTGTTACGAGACTTCCAAATGACCCAACAAGTCGTCATCACAATCCCTCTAATAATTTTCTTCTTCGTATTAGTACCTGGAATCGTCGAAGGCAAGGAGAAGATGTCTTTGATATCAAAAAGGAAGATCGGACCCAAACGACCCAAAAAGGAAGAATTGGGAAGATATACATGGGAAAATATGTAATTGATGATGTTAGAATGAAGAAATATGTAACTATTCATTTAAGGCCCCACTATCTGCACACTCAGTTTGCCTATCTGCACACTTAGGGTTTGAATACGCTGCGTATTGGTCAATACGCAGCGTATAGGGTTAACCCTATACGCTGCGTATTGACCAATACGCAGCGTAGAAAGACCATAGATCTCAGTGCCTGATTACCAATCATTGCACAGAAAACAAGGTTCCTATACGCTGCGTATTGGTCAATACGCAGCGTATATAAAACTGATGCAAATTTGGGGTCATTTTGCTAGGTTTGAAGTGTCAATTTTTTGCCAGGTTTGTATACGCTGCGTATTGAGCAATACGTAGCGTATAACCAGGGACCATTTTTGTAAATTTATGAAACTTCAGGGACCATATTTGTCAGTTTTCGAAACTTTAGGGACCTTTTTGTAAATTTTCGAAAAACCAGGGACCATTTATGTAAATTTACGAAATCTCAGGGACCATTTTTGTAAATATATCAAAAAAGGGGAAAAAGGGGGTCTTCATTTAAGAACCGGCCCTTGCAAGACTCGAACTCATGACCTCTCGTTTAGAACCGCAACGCCTTAACCAGTTTATCCTCTGTCCAGAGCTGTTAGAATATGAAACTTAATTCCTTATATACACTCGTTAGGTAATACGCTGCGTATTGCTCAATACGCAGCATATGTTAGTGGTTGGTACACTACCAGACAGTCAAACCTAGTACCATGGTCAAATCAGTCTGACATAGGGTGCGTAGTGATCAATACGCATCGTATAGATGTAAACCTATACGCTGCGTAGTGGTCCATACGCAGCGTATGTCAGACTGATTTGACATCGATACGATGTTGTCCAGGCACGTGAATAAAGTAATACGGGGAGTAGAGAGCAATACGCTGCCTATTGAAGTGTCACATGAAAGTCTATTTATCCATCTGTTCACAATTCGAATTCTCAATCCTCTACTTTCTTTTTCATCTTCCTCTTTCAGTAAACAATTTACACCCTTGATCCAACATTGTTTGTTCTGTTTTTTCTTCAATCTTGTTAAAATGTCATCATTTTGGAATGATAATTATTTCGGTAATCGCTATTCTA
>JARYGA010035370.1:0-15469 GCA_030545235.1 Helianthus tuberosus | reverse complement strand
CCGCATTTCGATCGAAATTTTGTATATATACTATGTTCGGCCCTGACAAGTTTTTCGGCCGTAGTGCTAATTTTAGTGCCCGTGTCTTTCGGCCCTGGCAGGTTCAACGGGCAAGATCCGCCACTGTGTATATATATATATATATATATATATATATATATATATATATATATATATATATATATATATATATATATGGACCACTAAAATGAAAACCACCTCCAGTTGTAAGAAACGAGAGAACCACTTTCTAACCACTAGATCTTCAAGATGGATGGATGAGATTAAAAGTAATAAAAACTATTATAAAATTATTTTTGTCTTATTATGTTTTTAATATTTTATTGTTAAAGGGTATATAAGTAAATTTGCTTTTTTTGTCTTATTGTATATATTAATTTTTATTACTTTTTTGTCCTATTGCATTAATTATTTTTTATTATAATCAGATTTTTTTTATTAAAGAATTTTTTAAAATCAGATTTTTTGATAGTTTTTTTTTCAAGATTTGTTTAAAAAACATTTTTAAGAGCTGGTTTTTACGCCCCGTTTTTTACCCGCGTTTTTTTACAGCACGCTTTACGCTCCGTTTTTTCGCGTCGTTTTTTCAAACGGTTATTTACGCGTCGTTTTTTACGTTAAAAGTTTTTACATAAAAGTTTACGTTTTACATTTTAGCGCTAAAAAGTTTACGTTTTACGTTTTACGTTAAAAAGTTTACGTTTTACGTTAAAAAGTTTACCGTTTTAACTTTTTTTTTACAAAAACATTTTTACACAAAACGAACGCACCCAGAAATCGAAAACTCGGTAGGTGTCTCAGATAGATTGTTATCATCATCGACTGGGGGAAAAAATAAAAAACCAACAACAAAAATTCAAAACAATAAATAAAGTAACTGTTACGGAAACAAAGTGAGTTGTTACATTTTTTGTGTTACAAAAAAAAAAGTTACGTTTCTATGTAACATTTGATCATAGAAAAATTATATGTTACGTTTCTATGTAACATTTGATCATAGAAAAATTATATGTTACGTTTCTATGTAACACATGTAACAAAACCAAAAAAAAAATGTTACAAAAATAGATTGTCATATACACATGTAATAAAACCAAAAAAAATATACGAGCAAAAAAGAATATTGAAAAGTAGTCTTACAGCATGCAGACTTTTGTAAGATAAATTGTATTAATGTTCCAAGATTACCCTTTGGTACATGAAATATATTAAAAAATTGAGACAAAAGGACACAAAAGCAACTTATGGGCAAAAGTGAATCCTAGCCATCCATCAAGTATGATCAATGGTTGTTATTGGGTTTTCAGGGTTTATTCAACTCAAGTGGGTTTTCAATTTATCCTTGCCCTATATATATATATATATATATATATATATATATATTATAGGGTTAGGTTAACGTACAAATGCTCTTATCGTACATTACGTACGCTACAATCTCAGCCGTCCGATCATCTTCCCGCATTGAATTCGCATGTTGTTTTTTTGTAACAATTTCGCATGTTGGTTTTTTAACATGCGATTTCATCAAAATTATCACATGCGAAATTGTTACAAAAACAACATGCTATTTCATCAAAATTATCACATGCGAAATTGGTACAAAAAACCAACATGCGATTTCATCAAAAATTATCACATGCGAAATTGTTAAAAAAAACATGCTATTTCATCAAAATTATCACATGCGAAATTGGTACAAAAAAACACGCGAATTCATCAAAAATTATCACATGCGAAATTGTTATAAAAAAAACATGCAATTTTAAAATGCGGGAAGATGATCTGACGGCTGAGATTGAAGCGTACGTAATGTACGATAAGCAATATTGTACAGTACTATATATATATATATATATACATATATGATAAGGATCATGTGAGAAGTAGTATGCTAATTGAGAAACTTGAGAAGCATTCTGGACCACACATTTTCCCTAAGCAAAAAAAATGTAAAAAAAAATGCAATTTTTTTTTTGGAAAAATCGGAGCTTTTTCTTTAAGGTTTTAATTTTTTATTTTTTTTTTTAAATTTTTTTGGGATTTATACACATGTGTATATTGTTAATCTTTTAACTATACATGTTTAAAATTGAAAAATAAGTGTTATTTAGGGTTTAGCATTAGTATTTAGGGTTTAACATTAGTATTTAGGGTTTAGCTTTAGGGTTTAACATTAGGTTTTAGCAATAGTATTTAGGGTTTAGCATTAGGGTTTAGCTTTTGGGTTTAGCATTAGGGTTTAGCTTTAGCTTTTGGGTTTAGCTTTAGCTTTAGGGTTTGCATTAGGATTTTGCATTAAGGGTTTAGCTTTAGCTTTAGGGTTTAGCATTAGGGTTTAGCTTTAGGGTTTAGTATTAGGGTTTAGCTTTAGGGTTTAGCATTAGAGTTTAGTTTTAGGGTTTAGAATTAGGGTTTAGCTTTAAGGTTTAGGGTTTAGCATTAAGATTTAACTTTAGGGTTTAGGGTTTAAGGTTTATAACACATATTTTTCAATTTTAAACATGTATATACATATATGTATAATTGACAATATACATATATGTATAGTTAAAAGATTAACAATATACATATGTGTATAAATCCCAAATTAAAAAAAAAATTTAAAACCTTAAAGAAAAAGCTCCGATTTTTCCAAAAAAAAATTGTATTTTTTCACCTTTTTTTTGCATTTTTTGCTTAGCGAAAATATGTGGTCCAGATTTCTTCGCAATTTTCTTAAATAGGGTGGACTTCTCTTAGGATCCCTATCCTATATATGTATATATATAAATAAGTAGTTAAAAATGAAAAGTGATGATCATGTGTCAATGTATTTTTTTAGTTTTAGGATTTTTATTGGTTGTATTTGAATAAGAGCCCTTTTATGATGGTGTTACCTCACAACATAAACAAAATTATAAAAAGATATTTGTTTTATAAATAATAACAATTTGTATCAAGGTTAAATCAAGGCCTCTTAGGTTGCTCATAAATAATGTTAAACTTATCCTCAATTTCTTATTTTCTTTATTCTATAATTCGTAACTTCACTTTTGTATTGACGGATGTCTACCCAAATATTTAGCTGAAATTTCTTCTTTTCTTTTTTCTCAGCATGTTCATGTTAATGACAATAACAGATTTCAAGAACCGCCTTCCATTAAAGATGAAGGTAACAAACATGTCACCAACGTTTCTAAAACCAAGATTGGCGGGTTGCCGATTAGGAATTTCTTTAAAAGTTCTGTTGGTAATGGTATGGAGACGGCTTTTTGGTTGGATCCTTGGTTGTTCAACGAGCCCCTGAAGGATAAATTTCCTGAGATCTTCAAATTGGAAGTGGAGAAAAAATGCAAGATCGCGGATGTGGTCACTTCGAATACTGGAGGACACTCGTATGATTGGGCCTGGAAGAGGCCGCTTTCGGCTGGGTGTGAAGTGGACGAACTACTTGGTCTGTGTACGCTTCTTTACAACTTTTCCTTGGAGCCGTCAAGGGACTCGTGGAAGTGGGTTGGGGCAAATGATGAGACCTTTAGTGTCGGGGCTCGGAAACGGTTATTGGAAAATAATAGGCTTCAAAATGAGAGTGTTGAAGACTGGTACTGCAAGTGGATACCAGCGAAATGCAATATCTTTATGTGGAGAGCTAACATGAACAAAATTGCTACGTCGGAAGCCTTAAAAATCCAGAATATTGCTATAAGTGATGATAGATGCAAGTTCTGTGGTGAGGATTTGGAATCAGTGGACCATATTTTTACATCTTGTTTGGTGGCGACCACGGTGTGGAATCATGTAAGTAGGTGGTGTAAGGTGGCTCCGATGTTCTTTTTTGAGTTTAAGGACTTACTCCATATCCACGAGCATGTTGGTGTTAACGGGCAAAAAAAGGAAATCATTAAAGGTTTAATGAGAATTGGATGTTGGTGCATTTGGAAGGCGAGAAACGGAGCGGTCTTTAACAATAAAGAGGTGAAGATTGAAGAAATTATTAGTAAAATAAAAGCTTTGGGTTTTCTTTGGTGTAATAGTAGACTTAAAGGTTTTTCGTGTTCTTGGCTTGATTGGTGTAAATTTGTAAATATGTAGGTTGGTTTTTTTGGTTTTGGCTGCCTTGGTTTGAGGCTTGCCGGTGGTTTTAATGAAATTTTCCTTTCAAAAAAAAAAAATGTATCAACTAATCATATTCCGTGTTAATCAATTCATTGACGATCGAATTTATGCAAATCAACAGGATGGAGAATCTCGGATAACATGCTGGTAAGCTATCACATGTTTGAAAACATTTAATTATATAATTGGGAGGTGATATAATTGGAAAGTTAGTATGAATAGTAATTTGTTTTTTTTATAATAGAGTTAAATGTCATTTTAGTCCCTATGGTTTGGACTATTTTGCAATTCTAGTCCAAATGTTTCATTTTTTTGCCTGTGGATCCAAAAAGATTTCACTGTTGCCATTTTAGTCCACTGGGTTAATTTTATTCATTTTTTTTGTTAACGAGAAGGTCAATTCGGTCATTTTATATGGCCGAATTGCCCTTCTAGTAATTACATATAAAATGACCGAATTACCTTTCTCGTTAATAGAAGAAATGGATGAAGTTAACCCAATAGACTAAAATGGCAACGATGAAACCTTTTTGGACGCACAGACGAAAAATGAAACATTTGGACTAAACTGATAAAATGACAAGAACCACAGAGATTAAAGTGACATTTAACTCTTTTCTATACTATATATTATATACATATTGGGAAGGGCAACTTAGGTCATTTGCCACTTCCCTTAAAATTGATTTAATGCATGATGTACAAGTGTTTAAAGCACATCCATCTTTCATCCAAATTTTGGGCGGCCAAATTATTCATTTTGACTTTTGAATTCCCGCCCATCCTTTACACCCACCCATTACTGAATTCTTCTTTTTTATTTGTAGAGAGAGTTAATCAGAAAAAGAGAGAGCAGAAAAAGAGAGAGAGGGCAAGAGAAATAGAATCAGACCGAACGTAATTGGTGTGATTGCCCAGATTTTCCCCACCCGAAAAGCTAAAATATGCCCGTCCCCCGAAATAGAATTAGACCGAACGTAATGGGTGTGATTGCCCAGATTCCCCCCCCCCCCAAAAAAAAAAAAACGCTAAAATATGCCCGTCCCCCTCCCCCCATGGCGTTTTCCGGCATGATTGAACCAAAAACCCCCCTCCGGCGTTCTTTAAAACACGCTCAAGTGTCCCTCTTTTCAAATTGTTTGTACAATGAGTTTTTTTCATGTCAAATACAATTAATTTTAAAGAGATAAAGATGAATTTTTTGGGTTTGGGTTTGCCGGAATTTTTGGGTTTTGTGCTTTTAGCCGGAGATGTTGCAGGGTATACGAAGAAGAAGAAGGGATGGAGGCAGGTGGTTTGTTTTAAAACTTTGCTCAGTTGTCACATTAGGGCCCTGTGGTTTTAAACTTCAATATCTTTAATATCTTTAATATTTCAAGTTTCAAAAATACTATATCAGTCCCTAAAGTTTTGTTTATTAAATGTCTCATTTGGATCTTTTATAAAACTTAAAATTGTACAATGTAATTTTTTAGTATTGTAATTTTTTTTAATTTAATGTAGTATTTTAAGTTTTTAATTTAAAAAAAATAATTGTGTAATGATTGGATGGGGCGTTATTGGGCATTATTCCCCTACGCCACTTTTGAAAAAACGCCCAATAATGCCCCCATGCTGACTGGACTGCCACATGGCAGAAAACGCCCTAGGGTGGGGGCATTATTCATCAAACCACTACGCATGGTCTCAGAACCCACCATCAACGTTCGTCATCATCATCGGGGCTTGTGGATGGAGCTGCTGCAATGGCTTTGTCTGCTGCAACAAACATCAGATCGAAACTGCATGTTCACGGCTTAATACAAACCTCATTGTAATTAAGATACAACATCAAAAAAAGAATTTACAACATCAAATAATTCATTTATCCTTTCAAAATCAATCTTTTTAGATTTTTTACACATGTGTAAATGGCAAACTTACACATGTGTAAATTTTCTTTATTTACGAATTCACTTAAATTTAAATGTGTAAATTAAATTTCTAACATTGTATTCGAATAATAATGATAAGTGTAGAAATTTTTTTTGAATTTGAATTGTTTTTGACCAAGTTCTTGCGGTTTTTTCATTTGTTCTCACGGTTCTCACAATATTTAGCTTTCTCATTTAAACCTTCCCATATATATATAAATAGGGGAAGGTTCAAATGAAACCCACTACTTATCGTGAAAACTCGAAAAGTAACTAAAAAAAATTTTGGTGTGTTTTTTAGGCTTTTTTAGTTAGTTTTCGAGTTTTCGCAATAAAAGTGGTTTTCATTTGAACCATCTCCTATATATATATATATATATATATATATATATATATATATTGGATTAATATAGGGGACCGCTAAAATGAAATCCACCTTCAGTTGCGAAAACCGTGAGAACCACTTTTCAACCATTGGATCTTGGAGATGGATGAATGAGATGAAAAGTAATTAAAACTAATATTAAATCATTTTTGTCTTATTATGTTTTTAATATTTTAATGTTAAAAGGGTAGTTTAGTAAATTTGTTTTTTTTGTCTTATTTGTATTTAATGTTTTTTAACACTTTTTTGTCTCATTATATTAATTGTTTTTTGTTAAAAACAAATTTTTTTATTAAAAAACATTTTAAAATTAGATATTTTTTACAAAAAAAAAACAATCTTTTTAAAGATTTTTTACAAAAAAAAAAACGTTTTTACGAGGTGTTTTTTTACGCCCCGTTTTTTACGCGCCGTTTTACGCCCCTTTTTTACGTCCCGTTTTTACACGCGGTTTTTTCACGAGCCCTTTTTTACGCCCCTTTTTTACACGCCGTTTTTACGCCCCGGTTTTAACGTGCCGCTTTTTACGCGCCGTTTTTTACGCGCCGTTTTTTACGCCCCGTTTTTACTTGCCGTTTTTTTTACGCGCCATGTTTTTTTACGTACAATTTTTTTTTACGAAAAACTTTTTTTTCGAAAAGTTTTTTTTTTAAGAAATATTTTTTTTACGAACAACTTTTTTACGAAAGTAAAAACGAGGCGTAAAATATGGGGCGTAAAACAGGGAGTAAAAAAGGCTCGTAAAAAAACTGGGTGATAAAACGTTGCGTAAATACGGGGCGTAAAAACGGCGCTTAAAAAACCGGGCAAAAAAAGGTCACGCAAAATGCGGGGCGTAAAATGGCCCCTAAATAAACCGCGCGTAAAAAAGGGTGTAAAAACTGGGCGTAAAAAACGTCTCGTAAAAATGTTTTTTTGTAAAAAAATCTTGAAAAAATCAAATTTTAAAATTTTGTTTAATAAAAAAATTTGATTTTTAATAAAAAACAATTAATGTAATGAGACAAAAAAATGTAATAAAAAACAATAAATATAATAAGACAAAAAAGCAAATTATGAGAGAAGAGAGAAAAACTGATTGATGTTGTTGATGTGTGATGGAGAGAGAAAGAGAGAAGACTTTAAAAGAGATTTGACATATTGAGTAAATTACTATATTACCCTTTATGTTTTAAAATAATAGTGCATATTTGTCATAGTATAATTAGTGGAGGGGAGTTCTCGTTATTCTCGCAATTGGGGATGGTTTTCATTTTAGCGGTCCCCTATACATACATACATACATACATACATACATACATACATATATATATATATAGGCTAATTATAAGGAGAAAACCCACTCCAGTTGACTAAACCCTGAAAACCCACATGTGTGGCTACAATTCAGCCACATCACATATGCATAAAGATGAAGAGAGGGGTATTTACGTCAATTTACCCATAGCCTGAAAATGTAACAGGTATTCCTTTATGAGAATGCTGACAACTTTTTTACATATTCTCTCTCTAGAATTTATAATGGCTACACTTATAAAAAAAACCCATTAGACCTCATTCATTTCAATTAACACTACCTCTCTCCTCATTCATCTCTCTCCTCTACCAAAAAAACCCACCACCACTTTGTTCAGATCAAAGAAATTCGGAACTAAGATCTGAAACAAAGAAATTCATCTCTCCCCTTAACCTTCATCACCCTCACACTTCTCTACCCTCACACTTCTCTACCTCATTCCAGATCTAAGATCTGAAACAAAAAAAAATTCTTTTTCTTATCAAAATCCTTCATAATCAACCACCAAAACTCCAGATGCTCGGAACAAAAAGATGCCCCGAATAAAAAAAGATGCTCCAGATGTTCCGGTTGAAGATGCTCCAGATGCTCCGGGAAGATGCTACCAGATCCAAAAGATGCTCCAGATCCGGTTGAAGATGTTCGATGTTGAAGATGATGTTTCAGATGACGGTTTGATTTTGAAGATGATCCAAAAGATGTTTGATGTTGAACATGATGTTCCAGATCTATAAGTCCTCCAGATCCATAAGTATGTTTGTGGTTTTGTAGATCTTCACTTTTTTTGTAATTTTCAGATTTTGCAATCTTTTTTTGTGTTCCAGATCTAAAAGGTCATCCAGATTTGCAATTTTCAGATTTGCAATTTGTTTTGTAGATCTTTATTTTTTTTGTGTTTTGTAGATTTGCAACTTTTTTGTTATTTTCTTGTTTAAGAAGATTAATGTTATTAAGTTCTTATTTTCTGGATATGTTGTTTTTTTATTACTGATTTTATGGTTGAATCTAAAAAATTTATTGTTGTTCGATGTAACAATTCTTGCGTCTTAGTTACGAAATGTAACAATCAAAGAAAAAAATGCATGTTACATTTTTAAGTGTTACATAAATAATGTATGTTACTGAAAATAAAGTGGATTATTACACTTTTTTAGATTGTTGTAAAAATAAAGTGTGTTGTTATATTTTTTTTTTTCCAGATTATTGTTCTTTGGTTATGTTACACTTTTTTTGTGTAACATGTTTATGTAACCCAACATAGCTGGGTTTTAGTAATGTAAAAATTCTAATATGTTTTGTTAGTTACATATTTAAAAATTCTAAAAAAAACATAAATAGATGATATATGTAACACCTTTTTTTGCTTTTTATTATTGATTTTATCAATTTTTTTGTGTAAAATTTGTTTCAGATCTGGGTCATAATAATGTAGTAGAAAATAAATTGTTCTTTGGTTATGTTACACTTTTTTTGCGTAACATCTTTATGTAACCCAACATAACTGGGTTTTAGTAATGTAACAGTTCTAATATGTTTTTGATTGTTAGATGAAACAAATGTGTTAGTTGACAAAAGTCAGGGGGATTCGTGTGAGTGTAACAACTGGGTGATAATAATGTAACAAAATATAATTTGTTCTTTGGTTATGTTACACTTTTTTTGTGTAACATCTCTATGTAACAACATAGCTGGGTTTTAGTGATTCTTGTCAGTGTAACAACTGGGTGATAATAATTTAACAAAAAATAAATTGTTCTTTGGTTATGTTACACTTTTTTTGTGTAACATCTTTATGTAACAACATAGCTGAGTTTTAGTAATGTAACAATTCTAATATGTTTTGTCAGTTACATATTTAAAAATTCTAAAAAAAACATAAATATATGATATTTGTAACACATTTTTTTTTGTAATGTACTTATAAAAAAGTAAACAAAAAAGAACAAAATTACAGAGAGAGAGAGGAGAGAGGAAAGTAGACAGATTTACACTTCTGTCAGGAGAGAGAGGAAAGTTGACAGATGTTACACTTTCTGTCAGGAGAGAGAAATTGTAAAATTTCCAAATATACCCTTCTTGTACCTGTCATTAATATTATATTAAAAAGTAAAAATGGGGCAAGACCAAAATGATCTCATCCACCAATCTGATTAATCAATGGCTATTATTAGGTTTCTAGGGTTTATTCAACTTAAGGGGGTTTTCAATTTATCCTTCCCCTATATATATATATATATATATATATATATATATATATAGGGCTAATTTCATACACTAAATAAATTATTTTGAGCATTTAAAACTGATCAAAATCTCAGATTTACATAAACATCTTAATTATCGTCAATTAGTGAGTTTTACACTAATTAGGTGCATAGTATGGTTTTAAACCATATTTAACACCTATGACTTGTTACCTACTGAACTTTCAAGCAAATTTTAATTTAATTACAGCAAGTATAAGTCATGAACTCAGACTTCCAAAAATGTCCTTAAAAGCATATGTGAAATGACCAAAATGCCCTTTCGGGGCATAGTTTGGCCATAAATGGTAAACCTCACATATGTACAATGTCTTACTGATGTAATGTGATAAAATAAATATTTTTACTGATTACCAAAGACCAGAACCTCAGTTTATTATAAAATCTCTTTTATAATCATTAAAATGACCAAAATGCCTTTATGGGACTTAAATTGATTTTAATTACTTTTTGGGCATATATGTTAACATCCTACTGATGTATTAACATATTTTGAGCATAATAACATTTGTGACCTGTATATAATTCATTTGGTTACCCATTACGCATTTATGCGTTCGGATCGGTTTATGTGACTAGTTTACATAAAATAGCCGAAACGGGTTTAACCTTATCATTAAATCCTCAAATTCCAGAATGTGTATAGTTTGCCCATATTATACAAGTATCCAAACTTGTCGGGTCTGAATCACATTCTATTCCGGTCTCCGCTTAATCTAGCGTTTAGAACCGTTAAGTATCTTTGAAGCTAACCGGTCTAAGTCCTTGACTTAAATAAAGACCCGTTAGTATCCTAATAGGTTAATAAACCTTCTATACAGATTGAGTAGCTTTGGTAGAAGGTACTTTCATAAGACCTTAAGGAATATACGGCTGAGTTACTTCTTCACATCTACTCAGGTAAATACTTTTAACTTATTTTCCCTTATACGGGCTTAGGATATGGTATTATAATAATACCACTTGGTCGAGTATGAAATCATTTAATCGGAATGTGATTAATAAATTTACATAACCCGTTTTAATCTGTTTTGTTTGATAACATAAGCATTGGGGGTTAATACGACCATATCCTGGATATCCTCGGCTCATTTCATTTGAAAATGGCCACGACCTATGCACGGGGTGTAGGCATACACCTGACAGATGCAAATGCAAATGCTAATATAACCCACATGTTGGAGATAACTCCTTTGTGGGTTCTATAAGTGGTGAGTCGGTTAATCATGACCGGCTTCCAAACCGGCCCCATATGTAAGACAAACATGTAACTCTGTATACAAGATTATCTTAAATAATTGTCCCAAGTTATAAAAGGTTTGTGCCTTGTGCACTTAAATCAATTTTCATAAATGTTTTCAAATGAGTAGGTTAATTGTATTTACCAGTGTAAACTGACGTATTTTCCAAAGACTAATTGTCAGGTACCTCTCGTAAATAGGCTGGAGCTACTAGGTGTCAAATAAGAGGATCTTGCAAATCCCTAGATACCTGAAGTCTGTTATTTCAGTTTCTTGTGTTTTATTTTATGATCCGCCTGTGGATCTTTATTACAACCAAGTCTGTATATTCTTTCATTTGGACACTCAGACACTATGGTTTGTGATAGTAATTATTCACCAAGCCTTCCGTTGTGCTATTTATTGTGTATATTGACTATGATGATATCAACTACGTCACGATACTCTCCGCCGGGCCCACCGGTAATATGTGGAAATATCGGGGTGTGACAGGTTGGTATCTGTAACACCCTTGTTATAATTTAACGTTTATCGTATAATTTAAACTCATAATCATGTAATTATAGTCACAATTATACTGAAAATACGGGCTTGTTAAAAACTTTTACAATTTAAAGTGATACAACATAATGTGGTTTAATTCGTCGTTATAGAATATCAACAAAACAACGTTGCGGAAGCTTTGTTTAACGTGTGTTCAGTTCTTGCTCGATGCTTGATCTTCATCCGGGACTCTCGACATTCACCTATGATCAAAACCAACTTAAAGGTCAGTTTTGATAATTAAATAACCAATATAACAAGGAAATTAGGAAAATCCAACATTTATATTTTGATCCACAACAATCAATTGAATTCTGGCCTCCACCGTAACTTACGGTGGTCACCGTAAGTTACGGTGGCCCCTGAATGTCAAATTTCCCCACCGTAAATCAGGGGTATCCTGCCGTAACAATTTTAGCTTCACCGTAACTTATGGTGGCACCGTAAGTTACGGTGGCCCCTGCATCCAACCTTTCCATTTTTGCCGTTATTTGACACAAAAACTTTCGTATCTTTCAAACCGCTTATCCGTTTGACCTACCGTTTCTTCCTACGTGTTTGTAATTTGATCCCCCATCGTATGGAGTTAAAATCCAACATCCGGATTAACAAAATTTAAGACTTTTAAGTCTTCGACTTATTACCCTTTTTACCAAATTTTGACCCGTTCGTGATTTCATCTAACAAACTTGTTTGTGGCCCTTGTTTCTTCTGTAAACATATTATTATGATTATTTCCTATTGCACAAGGTTCAGATCACGGGTTATTACACATTCTTAACCCGTTTCGCTAATACTTCTATTTTGACCCGTTAAGGGTATTTAAGCACTTTCAAGCCTAAAATCGCTTTCGATTGCTTCTAGCATTCAATCACCACATTTCTTATCCTATAATCTCCCACCCCAACTGTATTTAAGGTAGGTTTAACGTGGTGATCAATATAAACCAAATTTTACCTCTCGAATCATTATTTTACGGCAAAAACTCAAATAGTGCCATTTGGCTTATATAATACCTCTTTCAACTTCTATACTTATTCTAAGTATTTATTTAGTCATAAAACTCGTTTCCAAATAACCTTTAAGGGTCCTTTGTTCCATTTAGCCTACAAGGGCGTTTTGGTCGATTTTAGTCCTTTTATGACGAAGGACTCTCTCTAGAATTATTCGACCAAAATAACACTTTTAACTACAACATAATTATGCATACCTGGCCCGGATCAACAAGTAGACCCGATTTATACCTCGTTTTCATTATCACACCATCAATGATGACGCAATTATCCGATTTGCTAATCGGTCCTGTTAACATAATACTTGACAACCACATTAGTCAATATTGTCAAATGGTGTTATCATCACCATTCGACCCGTTTGGACTATATGCCCAACATTATCTATTTAATCAAAAACATCGTTTTTGATTTCCAATTCATACATCCATCCCATCCCGGATTTTATAACCATACCCCTTTTTCTTTTACACTCTTTTCTTACAAATTCAACCCATTTCGGCTTACGCCATGGGTATCCTTTTAACCTTGATTTAGATTAGTCGACACTTGACAATTTTCCATATTTCCAATATTATCGTTATCACGTATACAACGTATCGAATAAACGGGTATTCTATATAAGTGTGTAACTTACACTTACCTCGCATCCACGCCACGCTTTTCTTTCCGTACTTGCTCCGTTTGACCCGCTCTCTCTCTTCCAAGCTTTCATCTAGCTTGTTACGCGTCAAGCTATTGTCAATCATTTACAAGGCGGTTAAATTAGTCATAAAAATCACGACTATTCCACCTCACTTATTTCCTATGCTGAAGCTACTATTTGACTTCATGATTAGTTAACTTAACTTATCTAAAGTTAACTACTTTCAATCTCATGGTTTACGATATTAAGTCTAAATCAACATAGTATTTAGAACTCTTATCACTTCATATCACGCGTAATTGCCATATCATTCGAATACGCGTTTTCACTCTAAATTTCAACACTTTAATTCTCATTTAGGCATTTTAACAAACACCTAATGTGCATAATTTTAGATATTTACTAGCTAGTTCATAACTAGTTATTTTCACCAAGATTTACATCAAAATCAAACCTCTATGTCTAGTGTTCATGAACTACATCAAGAACTTATATCATAACAATCAATATTCCTGAATTTAACATCTAATCCGAGTGTTCATCATATTGTCATAAAACCCATTTAACACATAATGAGGTAATTATCAAATCCCTAGTGTTGACACCAATTCATCAAGTTTTTCAACTAGGGTTTGTTTCTAAACGACGATTCCATCATAATAACACTCATAGATTCAACATTGATTTCAGAATTTCGATTATGATTGTTCATCATAATCTCAAAGTATCACTAAATCATAAAATTCAACATACCTTGTGATCCCCGTGACTAGGTGATCATTAATATGTGTTCATGCATCCGATTCGGGCTAGATTTGACCTTCAATTTGCAGGATTTGTTGAAGTTAGGGTTTGAGCTCCCATGGAGCTTCTCCTGGTCGATCAGAACACGCACACAGTGCGTGTGTGTGTATTTTATATATATTTTTTTAATAAAACAAGTTTCCCACTTGTCCATATTAGTCCCTCATGTTTAGAGATTCATAAATGAAGCTATAACTCATAGTTTATTATTTAATTACCCATTACTAACTAGGTTAATCTTACCTAATTAACTTAGTGGGTTCCGGGAGTTAAAACCCGTTTTATTTTAAGTCCCGTTGACTCAGGCTCTTATAAACTTAATTCCTTAATTCTTTGATTCGCTTGTATTTAAATTATTAGGATTTCTTATTTAAATCTAAATATTTACCGGGTTATTTTTACTGCTAACGGTACTTTACCCGTCTTTTAGTATTAACGGAGTTTGATTACCAAATCCGTTTTTCGGGGTGTTACAAGTCTACCCCCCTTAAAGAGGTTTCGTCCTCGAAACCTTTTCTTACATAATTCATTGAGTTTAAACTCAATGTATTCTATCCGAGAAATATTTTAAACAATACTTATACTTTTTAACCAATCGTTAGTATTACCCAAAAAGTATTGTAACATCTTTTTGGTTACTAATTGTTTACATATCTCATACGACATAGTGTAACTTCGAAATAACGTAATATCGTTATTTCCACTAGTTTAGTTAACTTAGCGATATCCATCGCTTTCATATACTATCGAATTCCTTATGAATCCGTTACTTTGACCCGTTTAAAGGTCTTTAGTGAAATCTTTCACTTTTAGCAACAATTTCTGTTGTTTTCAGAATTCATTTATTCGGTTCAGTTATACTGAATCCACCGCTTACAAGCAACCAAATTACTTAAATGACCCTAACCGGTCTCACTAACTAGACTTATTAGTCCAATTGCTTTTTACCGCTCGCTTGGTTATAATGTGATTCCACTTCACATTGCATTTCTTGACCGTGATCGTGTCACGTCATGTTTAATTTATATCAACCTTTCATTTTCAAAAAGATTACTTTTTGAATATATCGTCTTGCGCCTATCAGCGTCAAGACTTGAATCCTTCATGCTTACTATTCAATTTCCTATCAGAAAAAATGTTATTTCTTACTAAAACTGAATTTTAGTCTAATGTTTTTCTCTTTAACTATGTCAATTACTCATATCAAGGAAATTGACAACCCCTAATTTATTGTTTTCCGTTCT